>JAULJZ010082489.1:0-22857 GCA_032270985.1 Heliamphora pulchella
AGTACGACCAACATCATATGTATGCTTGTGTGTTTGTGGCCTAAGATTGACGGCTCGGTCAAATGGTTGTTGTCTCTAGATCTTTGATATAACTTGTATCACGCGTTGCTATGCAAGTTATATAAAAAAGGGACAACTATAGACATCCTAATTTGATCCCGCCTAATCTTAAGTGAATCTGATGATGAAAACTGTTGGAATGGTGCTTCAGTACAATCCTCAAAAAATGATCCAAACTTGGTATTTGAACCCAATGATTTAAACCTTCAAACCAGTGAAATCATCATCAAGCCGCCATGTTAGAATCCTGGGGTCGCCATGTTCATTGTGACGACCGCCAATAGAATCTCTTGAAAACCCTACTTGATTGTGGCGACCGCTATAAGAACTTCTTGAAAGCTTGCTTTTTGTGGTGATTGCCAACTCCATTCATAGTGACCGTTAACTTCAAATGGACTAACGTGTCCCAAAACATGTCAACATTTCATTGGTTGAAAAATTTTATAAATACCGTACCCCTTTGTACGTTTTCAGGACATAATTTTAGAGAGAGAAACTCTGCCAAGGCACCGAGCAATTCCGGGCCCTAACGCCAAAACCCTGTCGAAGTACCGAGAGCCGAACCTTTGACGCCAATACTGAAACCATAGCTTGGATCGAACCATTACTTGAGGATTGGACTACCGATACCATTGCCCGACTCGAGAATTCTCTAGCGATCTAAGTATTTTGTTGGGATCCCCAGTCCCTCTAACTCCATTTTCTATCTCTTTGGAGTGACCGGGTTAATTTAGTTGTTTAATCTTGCATATATTCTTACATTGCTTATGTTGTTTCTTTAATTACTAGATTTCATTTAGCTTATAAGTAATGTGCTTAGTTTAAACTAGTTAATTCATGTTATAAATTTAATTTTATGTTGTTTGTTTAGTTTGTTTACTTACCTGTGTTACACATTCACACTTAGCATGTTGGTACTTTTCCTTACTTCATCAATTAGTGCTAACATCTTCGACAATTACAACTTGTCAATGTTGTTAATTGTCATAATCAATGTACTTACATTTATATAAATGTAGTTGTTAATATTACATTTATATCTTGGGTAAATTATACTGACCTCCCTTGTGATTTTGGTCAAATACAGTCAACCCTAACTTTTTGAACAAATTACACTGACCTCCCTTGCAGGCTTAAATGCTGTTATAGTCAACCCCAAACTGTTATGGTTCCGTTTGTCTTATTTAATTTATTTCCATTTTGCCCTTCAAAATGCAGCAGCCTTTCTTCTTTTTTTCTTTTTCTTTTTATGAAGTTTATAAAACAATAAAAGGGTAGTTTGAATTCATCAGAGTAATTTACCGGCGATCGAATTCGTTAACTAGTTGCATTAGGTCGTCAAAATGGTAGTGAACATTATCGATCATTATATTCCCATTTTGCCCCTCAAAACAGAAATCTATTTCTTCTTCTTTTTCTTTTTATAAAATTTATACAACGATAATATTTTGGTTTGAATTTTCTAGAGTAATTCACCGGCGATCGAAGCCGTTCATTAGCAGCGTTAGGTCGTCAAAAAGGTAGTGAACGTCGTCGATCGAGAAATAATTAATATTTTACAATTAATTGTGAGTGTAATAGCTCAAAAAAAAAGAAAGAAAGAGGAAGAACGGCGGCCCAAACAGTAGCTTCAAAATTGGAAGCTTGCTTCTTCCTCTAAAGCTCGTGCTCTCATTGGAGGAGAAGAATGAGCGACGCCGTGTTGCCCTGCCTCGACCAACCACCCAACGCCGTCCACCGCGCCATCGCTACAGCCTCACCAGACCATCGCCACCATCCCAAATGCACTGACAGTGAGGGGTTGGTGGGACGGAGAAAGAGAGCGGAGAGAGGGAGAGAAGAGGAACGGAGAGAAAGAGCTGAGAGAGGAGAGAGAGCAGAGAGAGGGGAGAGAGACGGGGAGAAAGAGCAGAGAGAGGAGAGAGAGCGGAGAGAGGGGAGAGGGGAGAGAGAGAGGAACGGAGAGAAAGAGCAGAGAGAGGAGAGAAAAGCGAGAGAGCAGAGAGAGAAGAGAGAAAGAGAGAGATGAGAGAGAGATTGACAATCCGACGATGGAACGGCGGTGAGGGGTTGCCGGTGGTGGTGGTCGGCGTGGATGGCATTAACGGCAGACAACGGCGCCAGTGGTGGCTGGCGGTGGTCGACTGTGGTAGCGTTTGAGGGAGGGGGTTCGGCGTGCACCGCTTCTTCTTCTTCCTCTTCTTCTTTTTTTTAAAACCCTAACACAGAATTAATACTGGGGTAAATTTGTCTTTTTATCCATTTCGTTAACAGCGTTAATTGCTAAGGAGTGTTAGTGTAATTTGTCCAAAAAAGTGGGGTTGACTGTTTTTGACCGAAACCTCAAGGGAGGTCAGTGTAATTTACCCTTATATCTTTTAGTCAAGTAGTTGTATTGAGTATCTTTAATTTCTTTTGATGTTAGTCTAATTTTCTTTGCAAGTATTTCTTTTTCTTTTCTTTTATGCACTAGGTCATTAAATGTTAGCTTAACTTCTCTTTTAATGGTTTTTCTTTTACCTAATTTTGCTCTTTTGTGCTAGTTCAATATTTTCTTTATGTTCTTTAGTTTTCCTTTTAAATATTAGCATAGTTTTCTCTTTCAATGCTAGTTTAATTTTTCTTTAATGATATCCCTTGTTGGTTTTTCTTCTCTTCTTTCTTTACTTAACATCAAAAATTTACAAAACTTTTTAATGCTAGTTTTCATAGTATTATTTTATTTTTCTTTTCTTTTCTTTTATTCACAAAATCTTTTAATAATTAAGCTCCTTTTCTATTTTATTTTATCTCACAAATCTTTTTATAAATAGTTTAAACTTGTGAACTTAGTTTAATGTTCTTAGTTTAGGCTAGTTAATTTTCTTGACAAATAATACCCTTTCAATTTCATAGTTTTTAATATTGTTTCTTCCTTTCCTTTTAGAGCTTTTTTATCTTTGGTTTCATTTTCTTTTATAAATCATCCTTTTGTTCTTATTTTTTTTATTAAAATCTCTAATTTTTCTTTTGTTAGAAGTCCTTTTTTTTTTAATTTCTTTGTTAGTAAACTTTCTTTTAATGTAAGATTTTTTCTTTCATGCATTTCTTATTTTACATTTAGCATTTCTTTTATTAAAAGTTTATCATGTTAATTGTAATCTAGTTTGTTTTGATAATATGGATGTTTTAGTTACTTTTTTTAAAATCATGTTTAGCATAGAGTCGCTTATCTTGGTAACAATTCATGTTTAGGTAATTTTGATAATTTTTACATATTTTCTATTCTTTGAATCATGTTAATTGTAATGATGTCACATGCGGCTTTGTTCCATGTATCTTTTAGTTAGAAATTGCATGCCGTAGGATTTAGAATTTTTTTTTATACTTGTTTGATTCGGAGTTCTATATACGTATGTTTTGTATTTTTCATATTTAATTTTAGATGTTCTCTCTTTACCATCATTTTCTATATTTAGATGCATTTTAAAAATCTAATTAAGAACCGATGATGATTAGTAGAGGTCAACCTTATGGTTGGGTAAATAGGGTGCCTAACACATTTTTCGATTCGTACCTTAGTTCCGAACTCTCTTTCTCTGGTTAACGTTTTAAAGATTAGTAGCCATTTTTATTTTTTTTGTTTTTCTAAAAAATCATGTGGCGACTCTATGTTTAACAAAAATGGGTATTCAAAATTTGGCTTTCAAGGTGTTAAAATATTTTTCAAACATCTTTTGAACTCCTTATTTTTTACCATTTTAAACTCTCAAAATCTCGGTGCCACAGGTGGCACCAAGATATATCATGACATACGTAGGCAATTTTGGTGGAAGGGTATAAAGAAGGACGTTGCGTTTTTCGTCTCGCGTTGTCTCACCTGTCGACAAGTGAAGGCTGAGCATCAAAGACCAGCGGGTCAGTTGCAATCGTTACTAGTGTCAGAGTAGAAATGGGAGAACATCACCATGAATTTCATTAACCAAGTTGGCACATTTTCTACCTATTCGCATGACGGACTCAGATGACATGCTTAGCAAGCTCTATGTAGGTGAGATTGTTAGACCCCACAGAGTGCCAGTTTTCATCGTTTCTGACTGAGATCCTCGTTTCACGTCTCATTTTTGGCAGAGTTTGCAGTCAGTTATGGGGACGAGCCTCCCTCTTTATTCTACTTTTCACCCTCAAACAGATGGTCAGTCGAAGCGTACCATTAAGATACTCGAGGATATGTTACGAGCGTGCGTTCTAGATTTTCGTGGGTCATAGAAGGACCATTTACCATTGGTGGAATTCGCCTACAACAATAGTTATCAGTCGTGCATTGAGATGGCGCCTTACGAGGCATTGTATGGTAGACCTTGCAAGTCACCCATTTGTTGGACCGATGTTAGTGAAACAGCCATGTTAGGGCCCGAGCTTATGCATGAAACTATAAAAAAAGTTTATCGCGATACGTAGCGTTTAGTGACCGCCCAAAACCGTTAGAAGAGTTATGTAGATAAGAGAAGGAGACTGTTAGCATTTGACGTGGGAGACCATGTGTTTTTGAAGGTCTCGCCACGAAAGGGTTTGATGAGATTTGGTAAGAGTGAGATGTTATCGTCGCGTTTTATCGGGCTATTTTCAAATCGTTGGATAAGATTGGAGAGGTGGCCTATTGCCTAGCCTTGCCATCACAGTTAGCCTC
This sequence comes from Heliamphora pulchella, assembly GCA_032270985.1. NCBI lineage: Eukaryota > Viridiplantae > Streptophyta > Magnoliopsida > Ericales > Sarraceniaceae > Heliamphora > Heliamphora pulchella. The sequence goes on from JAULJZ010082489.1 coordinate 4,730, forward strand.
CGTGCACAACATTTATCACGTATCTATGTTGCGTAAGTATGAGCCGGACCCATCCCATGTTTTGGCTTGGGCGGAGTTGAGCGTAGAGGATGATGTTACCTACGAGGAGAGAATGGTGAAAATTCTTGATGCCAAAGAACAAGTCTTATGAGGGAGAACCATTCAGCATGCGAAGGTGTTATGGCTTCATCACGGTGTTGAAGAAGCCACGTGGGAGCGAGAATCAAAAGTTTGCAGAAACTACCCGAGTTGTTTCATTCTTAATGCGTGTGAGATTTCAGGGATGAAATCTCCTAAGTAGGGGAGGTTGTAGGGACTCGGTCCCTTGTTATTTTCTTGTAGTAATGACAAACGAGAATGCTAAGCTCGATGGAAACGTTTGCGAGTGTAGATCCTACGTAAAAATTAACTTTTGAGCTTGTGTATGTTCACTAACAATAGTTAAGTTTGGGGTTATGCATGAGAATGCTGTTGAGAGGTGTTTGCTGTGTAGTTGGTTCAGTTTTAGCCTTTGTGGGTCATAGTTCCTGCCCAGTTTGACCGCTCGAGCGGAGGGTAGGCCGCTCGAGCAGACTGGTGGCCGAAAGGTCCTAAGTAAGGGGACCGCTCGAGCAAACAGTCGGCAAGCAGACTTTAAATGTCACGATTTGGGCTCTTGTTCTTATTTCTTTCTTACTCCTCTTTCTCTAGAACTGAAAGGAGGAGCTAGGCTTTGGGGGGTTTGGAGGCTTATTAGAGTTCTCTTGGCTTCTCTCGATGAGTTTTCTTGCTTTCCTCTTGGTGGGTCAACCGTTGGAGGCTCAGTCTTGGAGTTGGAGACTCTTTCTCATCTTTCGATTGGAGAATCATGTGTTTGGGGCTTGTTAGGGTGTTCCCCTCAGTGCTAAAACTTCATAAAGGTAGGATCTATGACTATTCATGAATATCTGTGTGATATATGTTGTATTTTGAAATGTATGAACATAAGAGAAATAAAATTGTGTTTTTAAAGCCTTAGGTTAGGGTTTGATGTTAATGAAGGTTAAATTTTAGATCTATAGATGATTTAACTTGATTCTATCTTTACGTTGTCATTGAATACGGTTGAATTTGAAAAATGTTGAGCTAGGGTTTTGAATTGAGTTGAAATCATGGAAATTGGGGTTTTGGGGTTGAGGGACCTGTATGTTGAAATTGAAATGATTTTTGGGTAAATTGAGGGTTAGGATAACCTATTGTACTTATATCTCATGAATTGTGTGGCATATGATAGTGTCGAGTATGAAAATTTGAAGTTTTTAGTGTAAAATAAAAAATCGTATGTAATGATATGGGTTGGGCGAGAGGAACTAGGTTGATGGTTGGACTCTTGTCGATTGTTAATGAAATGGAACAATTAAATGATTAAAGTACCGTGTGATGAAATTAAATGATTAAGTTTGGGCACGAATTACTCTTCAGTGAAAGATCAAAAACCTATGCAATATAAGGTAGGCCTTCTTTTGTGTCACGCCCTAAACTCCAGGTTACGTGAAACGCCCATAAACAACCATATACAACACCCAACCTGAAATTCTCTCACAAGATCAAAACAAACATGTGTTTGATATATCCGCTAAAAAGGCTTACATTACACCATTCCAACACCGAAAAACATGTTATAAGCATACATGATCAAAAAGAGTAAAAAGGAATATAACAAATCTTCCGCCTCTCCAGCAACCCCGAATCAACCTGCGTGACCGATACCCGAAAAACATTACAAATCCAACACTGTGAGCCAAAGATCAGTAGAAACTAGACAAGCATGAAATATAAACAAAATATGCTCGAAAATGAGGTACAATTTTCGACTCACACGAGCCATAAAAATAGTTTTGAATCCGAACTCACACGAGTTCCATAGGAAAACTTTTTAAAAGTAGTTTTGGATAATGACTCACAGGAGCCCAAGGAAAACAGTTTTTAAAAAAAATAATAATTTTGTATCACGACTCATCAGAGCCTAAAAAATAATTTAATATATAGATATAGTACAATGCTTCACCAGCAAAGATAGACTCCTACTAGCTAAGACTCCCTCGAGTCCCACATGCAACACAGAACCAACTCTCACAAGGCTTAATAACAGTCCTAACACAGAGATAAAGATCCATACTCAAACAGACATCCACAGGATAAAATCGTATACTACGGGATAATGCCTCACACCATGGGATAATACCGCATACTACGGGATAATAATGCATACTACGGGATAATACCGAATCAACGTATGCGTATACAAAATCAAAGACTTAAATGCACCAAGATCACGTAAGATCATGTATCCATCCTACCACATGCATGAATAAAACTAATCAAAGTTCTATAAGCGCATAAGCATGTAAAACCACGACGTTCCACATAACAACGTCACATAACCCGTTACGACATCACATGCCACACACCGGTCATCCGCTCACCCGAACGACCCGTCCACCCACCGAGACAACTAAAGATGTAGAGAATCAAAATCCAACCTGAAGACCAACACTTGAATCTTCCACAAAATGGTTCTCACCAAAACCCCATCTTTAAAACGAACAACGGACCCCTACACGTCTTGCACCCAACGATGTACAAATCACCACGCACACAACCGTGCGCCAACACCTCACATGAAATGACCAACACCCTCTTCGTGACTTCAATTGACAAGACCCCATAATCCAATCAATTAAAAATCACTAGAGGAGAGCAGTCGATCGAGCCCCATAACCCAATCGACTAAGAGGCCACCACACGACCAACAAAATCACCAAAAAAAGCCACACAGGAGCAAATCAGTCGACTGAACCCACACGGCCAGTAAACTGAAAACACACTAAAAACTAAGAAAAAAAAATAGAGCCAACTTAGTCGACTGACCTCCCAGGTCAAGTCGACTGAACCCTCAGAACCACGATCCAGTCGACTAAACAGCCTAGTTCAGTCGACTGGACCGAGGCAGAAACCAACTTTGAGCTAATGTTTTAGCTCTCCCGAGCCCAAAACGAGCCTTAAAATTCCTATCCAACACCCTCAAACATATACAAGCCAAAGAAAAATACCAAAACCTCGAAAGAAACACTCCAGACCCGATTTCATCCAATCGAAATCGACGAAAAATGGTTTTGAACCTCAAAACCAACGTTTGAAACATAAAACAATTTTTATGCATTTTGAAATGGTAAAAACACCAGCGATTACATGTAGCACCCTTATAAGACACGAGAGTCTAGGATCCTACCTCGTTGAGTTAAAAACTCAACGCCTCGATCCACGCACAAAATTAAACTTCCTCAGAATGAAATTTCATCCGGATGGATGCGTAGTCCACCATGCCAATAGCAAAGATTGGCTGTTGGATCGTCAAAAATTGAGCCTTGGGCCCCCGAGAAGTTAAAGAGAAGGCAGAGAGAAAAAGGGAAAACTTAGCTGAGAAGTTTTGAAAATATCTTTTGAAAATATCTAACGCCAGATATTTATAGGCTACAAAAATATCATTTTTTTTAAAATTCACACCGCAACGCCCAACGGTCTTGGGAACCAACGGCCTCGGGAACTAACCCCGCATGCATATCTAAACCCGAACATGCATAAAAACGCATATAAACATGCTGCAATGAAAATGACAAACACGCGTCGAAAAATGCCAAAAAAATAAATGGGTCAGGATCTCACAACTCTACCCCATTTAAAGGAATTTTGTCCTCGAAATTCAACACAAGGTCGAAAGAAAACAAATCGTCGATCGCAATCGACATAGGCAAGAGAGATGGTCAGCCGAACCATTCCTAGGATATAGTCAAACAAGGTCAGGCATCCTAAACAACTGCTAACTATCTCAAAGACACGGGATCTACAACTCACCCCAACCTCACTCCTCACGAACCGCTGTCTCAACACAGCACACCACTAACGGAGTCTATCACCAACCCCAACAGATGAAATGAAGAAACTGGTCTAAGGTCTGCATACTCAGAAAGTACCTCTGCTCATTGGAGAAATATTTGTATCACTAGGCACGACCGGTGCCTTGGAAGAACTAAGAGCTGTAAGTGTATACGCTCGGCCCTGCGTCATTCTGGCTTGTCCGCCATAGCCCGGCACTGTCAGCTGTCGTACCGATTGAACTAAAGTACCCCCACCTACAATTTGGGAAGTCTGAACTGCAAGAGGCTGTTGTCGATCCTGCACAAATGAACCCTTTGGTGTGCCTACTATGCTCCGAACATTTTCTCTCTGAGGACAGGTCTTGCGGATATGTCCCATCTGACCACATCTAAAGCAAATTGGTAGCTCCCTCCCCTATGATTGATCCGGTACAAAACTCTTGGAATGCCTCAATTGTGGATCCCGGTACTACCTCGGCTGCGGGCAATCTGGCACACGATGCCCCAGTTGTCCACACCGATAACATCTAACCTCCCTCTGCTTTGGCCTCCCCGATGAAGCGACCGATGGTGCTGGTGCAAAGAACTGCTGTAGTAATCCGGATGGATGAAAACTAAGGCCAAATGACTTCTGCTTCTTGCTAGAACACCCACCTATCTGTGCCTCTGTCCCACCCTGTGGTGTCTTGACCTCCCTAGAAATCCGAATCTCTGTCAAGGTATTCTTAATTCTCGCTGCTGCCTCCACCAACTCTGTAAAGACATGCAATTCCATGCCAGCCACTCGCTCTCTAATCGTCGGTCCCAAGCCCTGTTAAAACTGCCTTGAGCTTAGCTCTTCCATCGTCACCAACTCCGGTGCAAAACGAGACAGGCTCATAAACTTGGCCTCGTACTGCATAACACCCATCGTTCCTTAGGTGAGAGTATAGAACTCCTCTTTATACAAGTCTCTGGATGAAGCAGGAAAGTATTTATCCAGAAAAACTCCAGTGAAAGATGCCCATGTGACCCCCACAGTATTTCTGGCATATTTCCACCACTTGTGAGCACCACCCCTTAGCTGAAACGTGGCAAAAGAAACCCGCAACTGATCCTCAACTATCTACAGCGTGTCAAGGATCCAGGTCATCAGCTCTAACCACTCTGTAGCCACTGTAGGATCAGGATCCCCAACAAAGGTAGGAGGATCCATACGCCTAAACTCTCGTATTGCCACCGTAGCGCTTGACTTAGACACTCCCTCTCTCCTTCTAGCGGTCTCACCTCTAGCAGCCTCAACCAGCTGCTAGATAGAGCTAACCAACACACACAGCAACTCAGTCGCGTCCATCGGTCCCCGAGGAGCATTTGCATCCCCAACATCAGGGATAGGCACATCCCCTTGGCCTCGACCACAACCTCGCCCTCTCCGCGCAGACATCACGTCTATATGAAAAAAACATAGAACATAAGATGCAACATATAAGCACGAACCACATAAGCATGCTAACACGTAGTCACATTGGTTCACGCTAAATAAACCCCACATACAGAAGAGAACCGATAAGAGTGATGTGTCAATTTGAATAACCTACTTAGATTCTCTGCTAGAAATCACGTTAGAGCGTTTCTAACTTGGTTCTCAAGTTTGTTAACCCAAACGCCCAAAGGCAAGACGAATCAATCCTAAGGTTCAACTCTCATGCTCATATATACACAACGTTCAGATATACCTAGCATGCTAGCACGTTCATGTTATTAAGACAGCTAAACATATGCAATCAAGCACACGCAATCAACCTCACACGGTCATGCACCCTCTTCTCACGGCTCTTAGGTATTCGAACCTAGAGCTCTGATACGATTCTGTCATGTCCTAAACTCCGGATCACATGAAACACCTATAAACAATCATATAAAACACCAAACCCAAAATTCTCTCACTGATCAAAACATACATGTGTTTGATATATCCGCCCAAAGGGCTTACATTACACGGTTTCAACACCAAAAAACATGTTATAAGTATACATGATCAAAAAGAGAAAAAAAGAAGACAACAAATCTTCTGCCTCTCCAGCAACCCCGAATCAACTTGCGTGGCCGGTACTTGAAAAATATTACAAATTTCACACTGTAAGCCAAAACTTAGCAAAAATTAGACAAGCATGAAATATAAACAAAACATGCTCAGAAAATGAGGTACGATTTTCGACTCACACGAGCCATAAAAATAGTTTAGAATCCGAACTCACACGAATTCCAGAGGAAAACATTTTAAAAACAGTTTTGGATGATGACTCACAAGAGCCCCAAGGAAAATAGTTTTTTTGTAAAAATAGTTTTGTATCATGACTCATCAGAGCCTAAAAAATAATTTAATATATAGATATAGTACAATGCTTCACCAGCAAAGATAGACTCCTATGAGCCAAGACTCCCTCGAGCCTCACATGCAACACATAACCAACTCTCATAAGCCTTAACAACAATCCTAACACCGAGATAAAAATCAATCTCAAACACACATGCACAAGATAAAATCGTATATTACGAGATAAAATCATATACCACGGAATAATACCGTACACCACGGGATAATACCGCATCAACATATGCATATACAAAACCAAAGCCTTAAATGCACCATTATAACATAAGATCACGTATCCATCCTACCACATGCATAAATAAAACTAATAAGAGTTCTATAAACACAGAAGCATGTATAACGACGACGTTCCACATAACGACGCCACATAACCCGTCACGACATCACATGCCACACACCCATCATTCGTTCACCCGAACGACTCGTCCACCTACCTGGACAACTAAAGATGTAGAGAATCAAAACCTAACCCAAAGACCAACACCTGATTCTCCCACAAAATGATTCTCACCAAAACCCCATCTTCAAAACGAACAACAGACCCCCACATGTCCTGCACCCAACAATGCACAAACCAACACGCACACAACCGTGCACCAACACCCCATATGAAATGACTAACACTTTCTCCGTGACTTCAATTGATAGGACCCCATAATCCAATCAACTAAAAATCACTAGAGGAGAGCTGTCGATCGAGCCCCATAACCTAATTGACTGAGAAGCCACCACACGACTAACAAAACCACTAAAAAAACCCACACAGGAGCAACTCAGTCTACTGAACTCACATAGCCAGTCGACTGAAAATACACTGAAAACCACTCGGTCCAGTCGATTAAACCCCTAGAACTACAATCCAGTCAATTGAACAGCCTAGTTCAGTCGACTAAACCCAGGCAAAAACTAACTCTGAGCTACTATGTCAGCCCTTCCGAGCCCAAAATGAGCCTCAAAACTCCCATCCAACACCCTCGGACATACACAAGCTTAAGTCTAACACCAAAACCTTAAAAGAAACACTCGAGACTCGATTTCATCCAACCAAAATTGACTAAAAATGGTTTTTAACCTCAAAACCAATGTTTAAAACATAAAAAAATTTTCATGCATTTTGAAATGGTAAAAAGACCAACGATTACATGTAGCATCCTTATAAGACACGAGAGTCTAGGATCCTACCTCATCGAATTAAAAACTCAATGTCTCGATCCGCGTGCAAAACCAAACTTTGTCAGAATGAAATTTCATCTGGATGGATGCGTTACCCACTGTGCCAATAGCAATGATCGAATGTTGAATCGTCGAAAACCAAGCCCGAGCCCCCGACAAGTTAGAGAGAAGGCAGAGAGAAAAAGAAAAAACTTAGCTGAAAAGTTTTGAAAACATCTTTTGAAAATATCTAACGCCAGATATTTATAGGCTACGAAAATATCTTTTTTTTTGAAATTCGCACCGCAACGCTCAACGACCCCAAAAACCAATCCCGCATACATATCTAAACCCAAACATGCATAAAAATGCGTATAAACACGTTGCAACGAAAATGAAAAACAAGCGAGGAAAAATGCCAAGAAAGAAAATGGGTCACGGTCTCACACTTCGGGTTAATCGTCGTAAAAGCGTGCTCTTGGGCAGCCTACCCATCGATGTTTTCGAGTGAAACTAAAAATGTGTTCTCTCCGTGTTAGGCTATAGAATGGGTATTTATCCCTCGGGTCTCGCATGGATTGGTAGCGATAAATACGTGTGAATCCATAAGCGCCGACCGACCGGCTTTGGTACTTGAATGAATTGATGAAATAATTGGGTTGATAAAACCTTAACTTGATGAAATTATGAGATATGAAAATGTAACAACCCTGCTTGGATCCTAGTATTAGTGACGGATAGTTCACAAGGCTATAGAGCACGGGCGAGGTTTGAAACCCTAACTCGAATAAAAAACCCTAAGTTCGGCCCAGAAACCCCAAAAAGGTCCAAAACTTAGGCTACAAAATCTTAACACCCAGAGAGTCTCTCAGCATTCTAAATGAAGTAAATATCATGAAATAATGAGTTAAAAATCAAAAATCCTTATAAATATGGTAAAATGACCATTTTGTCCATAGTACAGCAAAAAATCTTAAAAATTTAAAATTTGACACATGGATACCCTAAATCATAGATTTAACTACAATTAAGTAGTAAAGGAAAAAATAACAAAAAATAACAAAAATACCCCTTAGTGGCCGACCACCTTGGGAAGAGTGCCAAAAAGTGACTTTTTGCTTTCTTTTTAGCTTAAAATGATGAGAAATGTATTAAATTAAGCATTATAATGATCCAATACTTGTTGACCAAGTAATATACATAATAATATAATGTTATAGGTCAAAAAAGCAAACAAATCATTATTGAAATTCAAACACAACAAAATAAGTTAAAAAGTCATATGCTACCAAAATAGCTTAATTTGACTTAAAAGACTACATCTATTTAATCAATTACTATAAAAACTATGATAATACATGAGAATACTATATTTATCATAAAAATACTAAAATAATAGGTCTCAATAGGAAAATACACCAAAAAGATACATCACATTAACTTTTAATGCATTTTTTTGCACAAAAGGCATGTAAACCAATGCAAAATCCCTTAATTGATGTGGAGTCCGGTTTTTGTCCCCCAAACAGCCTCCTATCTGTATTTATCTTCCCCATATATGATTTTTAGCTCTCAAAAGTTGCACCCATTCAATTCAACTCAAATGTCATTAATTACAAAGAAGAAAAAATGTCTTTCCATGATACTTCTTGTTCCCTAGCCTTCTCCTATATAAACCAAGCCAAACACCACTCCCTCCCCTTCATATTTTCGTGAAAGAGGGGGAGAAAAACCATAATTTGAAATATTCTTGAAGGGTTTGGATGAGTTGAGAGAAGAAAGAAAAGAAAGAAGGAAGAAGGGAGTTAAGAAATCAAGAGGTGTTTTCCTAAAGCTAAGTCCTTCCATACCACCCTCCTTTGAGCCCTCAAATAAGCACGTAAAATCTCTAAACCTTCTATCTAATATCTCTCAAAATATCTCCCAACACATGCCTTTAAACACTCTAAGAATCGAGAACCGAAATCAAACCGAAAAGGCGTAGTAGTTGAAAATTTGAGGCTGTTATGTTTATGGGTGATATGAGATGTTTTTGTATGCTGTTATTTTTGAGTTTGATGACTTCTAAGTGTTCTTGAGCCTTTATATTAAAGTCTAAAATACAATAATGCAAAGAAATAGAACAAAAACTTAACATGGCATAAGTAGAAGACTTGGACCCTAAGAGACTTAATGTTTGAAAACATAGATGTTTCTGCCCTAAACTTTGGAATGCCATAACTCAATGTAGAAATTTAATCTAAGCATGTTCTTTATGTCCCGATTGATATTTTTGTGTTATCTTTCATCCAAAATTATTTACAACTCATTTTCATAAGTAAAACTCGAGATATTGTAATTTTACCAAAGTGTGTCATTTTTCGACCAGTCAACACTACTGACTTGGAAACCCTAATTTAAAATGCGATCAGAACTTGGTCAAAACATGAAAGTTGTAGAGTATATATATATATATATATATATATATATATACATGAAAAATGAGCACAAAATATTGAGTTTTGATAAGTCAAAACCCCTTTCAAAGTCTCTATTGAGTTTCAGCTTTCAAGAGACACTTCTGTCACATATTTTTGTGTAGCCCAAAACCCCTAGTTTTAATGACCTATTCTAAAAGTGGTCTACATGAACATTGTATCTATAATATTAAAGTACTTTTTTCCCAAACAATAGACCTTAAAACCTCGGGATGATACCCCAAAACAATTTCAAACCCTCTGTCCAAAACCAGCTCTGTTGAGTTTTGGCGGCTGATAGAACCTATTTTCTAACATGGCCAAAATGTCTACCTTGTTCCAAACAATTATCCTTAGTTCTAAACATGAAACTTGTAGGGGACTTATTGAGCTAGAACATACAAGAAAATGGCTCATTTGGACTTGATATGATACCCCCAAATCAAGACCAACAGAAGCATATTTTTGGATAAAATTTTGAGAAAAGTGCTGAATCGTTTTTGCTTAGGATATTTTGTTTACCCCTTTTCCTTAGGTTTTGGTCTTAGTGTTAAATATGAGAGTTGTAAAAAATATTTTTATCTAAATGGTGCTTAAAAATCATAGTTTGATTTCAAGTCTAGATACCCCAAAACCTTGTTGGCCCTTTTAATTTAATACTTAATTTTTTGCCTTAAAAGTTTTTCAGTGTGAATTGAGTACCATTTACTATGAGACTCGAGTTTTTAAATGATGTTTGATTGAATTAGTTGATTAGTATTTCTAAGTGAATGTATGATGATTTCGAATTTATGCGATTATGTTGAATCATATCTTGAGAATTGTAGCTTCTGCTTCATATACTTGTACTTTATGAATTGCGAGTTGTATCATGAACTTTGCCATGCTAGTTGATGTCATGCTATAGATAATGGTACTTGAGATCCATATTTCACATCATGGGCATTGCCACTTGCATCTTGGCATATTGGAGTCCAGCTGTGTAAACTGTTGTGGGGGTGTTAACTTTGGGCCATGTATGTCTTGAGCCGTGTTACGTCTTGAGCCATATCACATCTTGAGCCGAACTGCCGCTATATGTCGTAGTAATCGGGAACATTGATGTACGGGAACCTAACGTACGGGAACATAATGGTTCCATTCAGATTATTGTATTGGATATGTTAACTTTGGGCTATGTATGTCCTGAGCCGTATTACGTTCTGAGCCGTATCACATCTTGAGCTAAACTGCCGCTATACACTATAGTGATCGAGAACGTTGATGTACGGGAACCTAACGTACGGGAACATAATGGTGCCACTTAGAATTCAATTGGTTGACTTATAATCGAGATGGGATATGTTGAGTTGTCTTTCATGCCCTCACATGCATACAAAATATGTGAACATGACCTTAAGGTCCTACAAAGAGTCACTCCAACCCTCAAAATAATTATCCAAGAAGAATTACATTTACAACAATTTATTTTCTCAAAAGGTGATACAAATAAGGATGTAATCCTATCAACTACCCAAAAAGGGTCAAGCGACCGTCATCTCAGTCCAAAATCTTCTTCCGCTATCACCTAAAATGTTGTTAAATAACATGAGCCGAAACTCGTAAGAAAAAAACTAACAATGAACATATGTATGACATGTGAAGATGGTTATGCGAGATGCACATATAAGTTTAACCGAAAACACGTCATTTATCACAAATCAAATTTCCAATGCATAACCAAGTTTTATGTAAAAGAATTATCATTTCATACTTCATAGTTTCGGTGAAATTAACCGTTATACTCCATCATCTTGTCACCCTCAACCCATTCAATGCATTTTCACATTCCATTATTTCATCCAGTTAAGGTTTTACTAACCCAATTATTTCATCAATTCATTCAAGTACCAAAGCTGGACGACGCCTATAGACTTAGGCGTATTTATCGCCACCAGTCCACGCGAGGCCCGAGGTATAAATACCCATTCTATAGCTCAATGCGGAGAGCACACATTTTTAGTTTCTCTCATAAACATCGATGAGTGGGTCACCCAAGAGCATGCTTTTATGGGAGATTAACCCGAAGGAAGGGCCTACTTTACATTGCGCAAGTTTTTGATCTTTCACCGAAAAGCAACTCGTGCCCAAACTTAATTATTCAATTTTATCACACGATACTTTAATCATTTAATTGTTCCATTTCATTAACAATCGACAAGAGTCCAACTATCAACCCAGTTTCTCTTGCCCAACCCATATCATTACATACAATTTTCAATTTTACATTAAAAATCCTAAATTTTCATACTCGACACTATCATATGCCACACAATTCATAAGATATAAGTACAATAGGTTATCCCAACTCTCAATTCACCCAAAAATCACATCAATTTCAACATATGGGTCCCTCAACCCCAAAACCCCCAATTTCCATGATTTCAACTCAATTCAAAACCCTAGCTCAACATTTTTCAAATTCAACCATATTCAATGACAATGTAAAGATAGAATCAAGATAAATCATTCATAGATCTAAGATTTAACCTTCATTAACATCAAACCCTAACCTAGGGCTTTAAAAATGCCATTTTCATACTCTTATATTCATACATTTCAAAATACAACATATATCACATAGATATTCATAGATAGTCATAGATCATACCTTTATGAAGCTTTAGCACCGAGGAGAACACCCTAGCAAGCCCTAAGCACGTGATCCTCCAATCGAAAGATGAGAAACAGTCTCCAACACTAAGACCGGGCCTCCAACGGTTGAGCCACAGAGAGGAAAGCAAGAAAACTCACTGAGAGAAGCCAAAAGAGCTCTAGCAAGCCTCTAAACCCAAACCCTAGCTCCTCCTTTCAATTCTAGAGAGAGAGAGGAAAGAAAAAAATAAGAAAAAGAGCCCAAATTGCGACATTTAAAGTCTATTCGCCGACTGTCCGCTTGAGCAGACCCCCACCGCTCGAGCGATTCCCTCACTCAGGACCTCTCAGCCACCTGTCTGCTCAAGCGGCCTACCCTCCGCTCGAGTGGTCAAACTGGGTAGGAACCCTGAACTGCAAAGGCTAAAACTGAACCAACTACACAACAAACACATCTCAACAGCATTCTCATGCATAACCCCACACTTAACTATTGTTAGCAAACATACACAAGCTCAAGAGTTAATTTTTATGCAAGATCTACACTCACAAACATTTCTATCGGACATAGCATACTGGTTTGTCATTACTACAAGAAAATAGAAAGGGAGTGAGCATTTACATTTTGATACCCTAAAATCGAGACCATTTGAGGCCTTTTTTCTGTACTTTTCTCTGTAAAATGTTGAACCATTTTCACTTGTATAAATTTATTCACCTATTTGCCTTAGAATTTGACCTTAGTGTTAAACATAAAAATTCTAGAGAATATTTTTATCTAAATGGTGACCAAAAACTAGAATTTAATTTCAAATCTAGGCATTCCAAAATACTGCTGTCCTCTTTAAAATGGTACTTGGAAGTTGGCCCTTAAGTTGTTAAGTGTGTGGTTAAACATGCCTTTGTTGTGGAACTTGAATTATATGTTTTAATTGATTTAAATTAGATGATTAATGTTTTAAAGTGATTATATGATGATTAAAATTCATACTATAAAGTTTGAACCAAGTCTTGAGAATTGTGACTTATGTTTCATATACTTATACTTAGTGCTTTAATGAGTTGTACCATATGCTATGTTGAGTTGTACACTTTTCTATGCTTAGTTGCATATCATGCCATTGTTAATTGTACGTCAGAATATAAGTTATTATACCATGAGCATTGTGATTATGGCACTAAACACATCTTGTGGGTTACCCTTTGTACATTTTGAGTTGTATCTTGATATGGTAGATGTGAGGGAAGGCGGACCTTTTATGTTGGTCAGTGAATCCTGGTTGATGAAGGTGTTAACGATGAGCCATGTACGTCCTACGTCGTGTTACGTCCTGAGCCGTATCACGTCTTGATTCGAACCGCCGATATATGCCGTTGTGATCGGGAACGCTGACGTATGGGAACCTAACGTACAGAAACGTAATGGTGCCATTCGGATTATTGTGTTGGGTATGTTAACTTTGGGCCCTGTACGTCCTAAGCCGTGTTACGTCCTGAGTCGTTCCACGTCTTGAGCCGAACGTCCGCTATACGACGCCGTGATCGGGAACATTGGTGTATGGGAGCCTAACGTATGGGAACATAATGGTGCCACTCGAAATTCGATTGGTTGATTTATAATCAGGTTGGATAAATGCATTTGCATTGCACTCCTTATTACATGCATAATTAGTTATTTAATACTTATCTGCCTACTGTATTTATATCTTTACCCGTCTCGTTGATTTATAAATGCTTTCAAGGTTGTATGAAATGCGTTGTGGTGATTTTGTGTCTTGAGGTTAGTTAGAGAGTTTAGAGAGTTTTCTTCTGAACTTTGGCTCTTGGCTTCGTGCCACAGGTGAAGAGGAACGAGTCTCTATAAAGAAGAATAAATTGACTAGGGTGAGTTCATGGAGCAAGCAGAGCTGGGCAAAGCTTAGATGAAGAGCTCCGCGCTTTTTGTTTCTTTCTTTATAGTTTTGTGACCGTTCTTTGTAACTTTTGTAATCTCTTTTGCAAAATTATAATACTTATGTATTTTATGAGCTTTTCAAGACTCAAATGATGTAATATTATAATGATTATCTATGAATGAAACATTAGCATAACCCTAATTATATGTATATGTATGTCTCAACGTACCTGGGAGCCGGGGTGCCACGATTTCCCCAACTACCATAAGACGTAGTGTTTTGCCTTTTGGCGTTTCCTCATGAACCCCAATTACCTTGAAAACTCGATTGATGAAGTTAGCCTCTTTCTCTGATTGTTATCATTGTCTTTCTGAACTTCCTTAGGATCTCTTTTAACTAGTAAGGCTTTGCTCACCACTGCATCATATATACCTAACTCAAAAGACATCACTCTTTATTTAATTTGGGGCTTTAATCATTTCTTAAACCTTCGTGCTCAACATTCTTCATTTATTACGAGTGTTAGATCAAACTTTGATAACTTTGTAAATTTAGCTTTATATTTAGCTAATGACATATTTCTCTACTCCAGTCTAATAAGTTCTCTTTCTTTCTAAAGACGAATGTTTTTGGGGAAGTACTTATTTTTGAAAGCATCCTTAAACGTTGCCTATGTATATCGTCACACATCATTTTCATGTCTGCGTCTCTCCATCTACCACCAGTCATATGCACTTCCTTGCAACATATAGGAAGCATAATAAACTTTTTCTTCGTCGGTACATCCTAAAATTGTAAAAAATTTCACCATCTCCATCACCTATTTTTTTGCTTCTAAAGGATCTGTGGTTCTCTCGAATGCTAGTAGAGCTAACCTTTTAAGCTTTGCGATTCCACCATGTAGCCTATGTTATATTACCCATATCAAAGTCTGCATCAACTAAAATATCTCGGTTGGATTAAGACCCTAGGTTGTTTGTCCCCGTCACGTTGCTAACCTTGATTCTCAGTGTTTGCACGAGAATTCTCAAGAATGCTAGATGCATTTCTTGGTTGCCCATTGCCACTAACTAACTGGTTAGCTTGACCAGTTTAAGAGTTATCAATAATTTTTGCAATTTTCCTGGAACGTGCTATCTCAACCTACATATAGATATAGTTATACCACGCTAATTTTAAAATAATAACAAGTAATAACGAGATCAAATATATAATTGGGTTTTTCAACTTATTGTCTACCCAGGGACAAAACTAAGATTTCCTATTCGGAGGAGCCACACAAAAATAATCTAAATTAATATATTTATTCCCTTTTAAATAGATATGAAGAAAACAAAAAATTAGTAAATTAATTATTGGTTAGTTAACTAAAAATCAAACGATTGAGCAAAAAAATTATATTAAATTCTCTACATATCAGAAGAATGCAAAAGGAAAAAAAATTGTCATGAACTATGGCTTTTCAATGGAAAAATAAAATGAGAAACAAACAACATAAAATAAAAAAATGCACGAAAAAAGAAGTGGCTCAATTCCTAGAACTGACAAATAAACAACATTGCCGTATCAATCATAGCAAAAAAAAAAACCAGTAATAAGTTTAGTAAAATATTTCATTCTGTATTTCTCTTTAAGGAGGTTGAATAACATCTAATCTAAGTCTCAGTCGGTTCAAGTGCCCATCTCGGGAAACCCAATAATGGATTATTCATGCTTAATTTTAAAAAATTAATCAGCTTGCTTAAGTTTACTTAATTAGTTTGACCGTCTCTATAGCCGATATAAAAACAAATTTTAATTGTGGTAATTACATGTAAAATATAAATTGGTGCGAGTCCAAGAATAGAAAACAAATTTCAACACGCATGCTATTTATGTGTATGTTTGTTTACATTTTATGAAGCATTTCATACTAATTACATGTACAAAAATCAAAACACAAAACAGAGACTCACAGACAAATAAAAAATATATATATAAAAATAGTTAAACCTCACTTCAAATGCAGAGGGGCCTTGACCCTATGGTCTAGCTTTAAGTTCGTCCCTATATCTACTTATCTCATTACTATGTTTTAAAGGATTCAATCAAATAAAAATCTAAATTCTGATACCAATAAATTGTCATGCGCCAAAATTACGTGAAAACGCCACACACTCACTACTCATGAGTATGCAAGACTGAGATACTAATTATCAATTTTAGTATCACTACAAGAAATTTAATAAGAACATATCCAATAAAAAAAATTCTTTGTCATGAATTTAATACCAAACAAATTAACTTCAAATATTTTAAAAATTCATATTGTAATTGTTGGGTGTTCTAGGTCAACAAACCCCCGACAGGACGTCGAGATAAGTAATCACAAATACGAACAAGGAATAGAAACGAAAAACAATCACACAAACAAAAAACACACAATGTACGTGCTTCGACAATGGTGCTTACGTCCACGGATGCTGCAAATTTTTACTATACAGAGCAAAGATATAAGTTACAAGAGTTTTAGATTTATTTTCGTGCCACTCATTAGTCTCTCCACTACTCTTACACTGAATAATATAATATAACGATATAAAAACCCTAGATTAAAAATTATCTATGCCAACAGCGCTTAAGCGCCTTGCGAGTGCACAGCAAGCGCTAGCTACTAGCCCGACAAGCGCGCGAGCGCCCAGTGAGCGCCCAACGAGCGCTAACTACTGGCCTAATAAGCGCTCAAGCGCCCAATGAGTGCCAGCTTCTGAACTGGTTGGCGCTCAAACGCCCAGCAAGCACCAGTTCTAGAATTTCGTGCTCGGTGCTTATTAGGTTTCGCACATCTCAACAGTAATTTATTACAGACCATAGTTCAAAATAATTAAATTAAAATCTCACTCTTAACACTCTCCAAGAAACTTTCCCGTGCAACTCTACTGCTTAGGATATGTAAAAAAATAATAAAATAACCATGAGTTGGACAACCCAACAAATCACCAATTACCATTGCTAGCTGGATCAAACATGTAGAAAAATAATGTAAAAGAAGACATAGTAATTTTTTTCTTTGTAAAAATATTGAATTTAATGGAAAGAAGTGGAGACTAAAAACATACTAATTTTTTTTTACAAAATAACAGATAACTCAATTTCTAGTAATTTTCCAATTTAATTTTAAAATACCCAAGTATTATCGACTAAAGCGGCAGTAACCCGTAAATAAGGCCTAGAACCACACTTAGGCCTGTAGTAAAGCTCCAAACAAAACTAATTTTGATGACAATATTTAACCCACATTGATTAGGGTCCAGATCATAGTAAGACTAGAGATATATTTAAAATTTAACACATTGAATCACAAAATATACTATTTTTTAATTTTTGGAGTACCCTTTCAAATTTTTAACCAACTAGTCATGCCAAAAAATATTCATATCCAAGCGATGGATTTGCAAAAAGGAGAAATTAGACTAGATATTGTGGCCAAAGGTGCAAAAACCTGAAAAAAATGATTAATATCTTTAATAGGGTTCCCACATTTAGGGCAACTTGGATCATTAGTAAGACCCATAATCGGTCTGTGATGATTGGTAAGAATTTTTTTTGTGAAAATAGGTCCAGATGAAACCTTTGATTTAAAAAAAAAAAAACAAATTTCAAAATACACCTCCAATTTTTAAGGGTTCTCCTCATTTTCAATAAGGTTACAAAATAATTTGAGGTTGAATTTACCCGTATT
>JAULJZ010082500.1:0-12612 GCA_032270985.1 Heliamphora pulchella
TAACCTTGGGGTGTGAATTAATTTATATAGTCAGTATAAAATTAATTACTCCAAATGTCCCATTCAATACACACAAAATGTACTAGCTCAGAGAGTTGAAATAATAGAAAACGCTATTATCTGTTCCCCGTAACCAAGACAGGCCTACTAAAACTCTGTGCTATAGTCGTACCGATAGTATGTCCATTTCTATCTAAACTGTGAACATAAAACTTATATTCTGCAAGAACCTAAAATCTGATTTTCAGTGTATAAGCTGTACTGTACACAACAAATTATATACTATACAGAATATTGGATATCCATACATAACAAAGAAATGATATACATACATTACTTATACAGATTCTCATAAAATAGAAAATTAATTTTATTATAAAGAAATGATATATACATACGAAAAATATGATTTTCAGTATACCAACCCGAAAAATCTCCCACTTATACTCAAAACCATGATGCCAAACATTTGACTCTCATACCCTCTACATGACTATCAAAAGTCTTAGCCAGTAAGCTCTTTATAAAAGATTTACAAGGTTGTCTCCTAATGTAAGCTCTATGTCTGACTGAAAATCAGAGTCTGTGTACTCCAAATGTACTAGACTATTTGCCTGGTAAACCAACATATAATCCTTAGTCCTTTTTATGTACTTGATTATATTCTTTACCACAGTTCAATGCTCCTGCCCTAGGTTAGACTGATATCTGCTAACCATGCCAACGATAAAGTAGATGTCGAGTCTAGTGCAGAGAATATCATACATGAGGCTTCCTCCTGTCGAAGCATAAGGAACCGCCTTCATCTTCTCTATCTCATCAGGTGTCATAGGACATTGATCCTTGGATAGAGTGATTCCATACCTGAAAGGTAGCAACCCTTTCTTGGAATCCTACATGCTAAAATGAGCAAAGATATCATCGATATACTTTGCTTGTGATAAGCCCAACATCCTTTGTTTTCAATCTCGCATAAGCTTGATCCTAAGGATGTGAGTGGCTTCTCCCAAGTTCTTCATATCGAACTGCCTAGATAACCACACTTTAACCTTAGATAATGCCCCCACATCGTTTCTGATTAGCAAGATATCGTCTACATAAAGTGCTAAGAAGATCACTACGCTTCCGTCATGCTTCTTGTACACATAGGATTCATCCGAACTTTGATCAAAATCATAAGACTTAATGGCTTGATCAAACCAAGTGTTCCAAGACCTCGATACCTACTTAAGTCCATAAATGGATCTCTTAAGGTTACGCAACATGTGTTCTTGGCCCTTTGCAATGAATCCGTCTGGTTGTATCATATAGATACACCCATCAAGACTTCCATTAAGAAAAGCTGTCTTGACATCTATTTGCCATATTTTATAATCAAAATGAGTGACAATAGATAAGAGAATTTGGATAGACTTAGGCATGGCTATTGGTGAAAAGGTTTCCTAATAATCAATCCTTTCTTTCTAAGTGAACCCTTTAGCAACAATTTTTCAGATAGACTTAAAGATTTCAACCTTCCCGTCTGCTCCTCTCTTCCTCTTGTAGATCCGCTTGTATCCAATGAGTTTTATCCCTTCGGGTGGCTCTACAATTTTTCAGACCTGGTTGAAATATATAGATTTCATCTTTGAATTCATAGCTTTTATCCAAAGATTTGCATCTTTGTCCTGACGTGCTTAATTGTGGTTATAGGGTTCGATATCTAGTTCTGTAGGGATCTTATCAAAAGACTCTCCCAAGAACATATACCAATCAGGTTGATGAACAACGCTCCCACTACGATGAGACACTACATGTGTCTATGTACTGGCAGTAATACGCTGTGCAGAATCTAAACCCTATGCATCAGCACCCTATTCTTGATTTGCACTTATCCGGATAATCCTCCCACTTTGACGAAGTAATGGAATATCAGTGATATCTTCTTCCATTCTATTGATATTTCCTCTCAGTTCTTGCAGAACAATTTTGCTATTAGGCCTGTGGTCTATAATATAATCCTCTTTCAAGAATCGGGCATTGGTGCTAACAATGACCTTTTGATTCTTAGAATTATAAAATAGACCACCCTTCATTCCCTTAGGATACCCTACAAAGAAATAGACTTCTGTCCTCGATTCCAACTTAACCGTGTTCCCTTTTAGCACATGTGCTGGACACCCCCAAATCCGAATGTGTTTCAGATTAGGCTTACGTCAGTTCAACAATTCTATGGGAGTAGAAGGCACTGACTTAGAAGGTAACAAGTTCAGAATGCAAGCTGCGGTCTCTAAAGTGAGTCCCCAAAATGAATTGGGTAATCCGAAAAAACTCATCATGGATCCTACCATTTTCATAAGAGTCAAATTCCTTCTTTCTGCTGCGAAGTGCCAGGTGCAGACAACTAGAATGTAATTTTCTTGGATAATAACTAGTCCTTAAACTCTCTAAAGAGGTATTCCCCATCACGGTCGGATCGTAGTGATTTAATATTTTTACCCAGATGCTTCTCTACCTCCGCCTTGAATTCGTTGAATTTCTCAAAACATTCAGACTTACGGTGCATCAAGTAAATGTATCCATACCTTGGTAGTCATCAATGAAACTAACAAAGTACTCAAAGCCATATCTGGCCCAGATTATCATAGGACCACATACATCAGAATGAACCATCTTTAACGGTTATTTAACACTATAGCCTTTGGTCGAAAAGGCCTTCTTGGTCATTTTACCCTCTAAGCAAGATTCACAGACTGGAAATGCTTCCACTTTCAATGAACTCAAAGGTTCATCTGCTACCAGTCTATTTACCCTTTTTAGATTAATATGATCTAAGCGTAAATGCCAAAAAAATGTTTTGTTCATTAAAGAAGAAAACTTTCTCTTATATGGTAAATTAGATGTGTTATTCAATTTAATTAGTTGCAGTGTAGGAGAGATAGGAGTAATAATATAAAAGATCATCCCCCAATGTACCAGAACAGATAACCCATTTATTATCCTTAATAACCACAGAGTTATTAAAATAAACAAAATATCAATCTTTAACCAATCTAGAGATGAAAACTAAGTTTCTTCTAATGGAAGATATATATAAAGACAATATCTCAATATTAAAACTCGATCTCTACCAAAATTGATAGTAACCTCTCCCATTACAATTGCTGTTACCTTTGTATTATTGCCCATATACAGGTATATTTCTCCATCACTGAATTATCGAGTTTTCTGAAACCCCTGCAATGAATTACAGACATGATTAGTTGCTCCCGTATCTACACACTAGGTTCCGGTAGATGGCACCGCTAAACATGTTTTCACAACCAGTGAACAAAAATTACCTTATTTGTTCTGCCATTTGAGAAATACTAGACATAGCAATTTTCAGTGCCGTGTCTGGTTGCTATGAAAACATCTACATTTTGGCTTTTTAACACCAGTCCGTGGCCCACTAACTATCCTAGAAACCATGTATCCCTGTTTCTGAACTTTTTTTTTCTTCATGTCTTTCGGCCTAGAGGAAGAATCTTTTTCTGAAACAGACATATTTTCTGGTATTGAATGAATGCCATTCGTAGTTAAAGTTATATCTAAGTTACTTTTCCAGTCAACAAAATTCAGTCCTGTAAATTTGTTTTCTTTGAGTATTAGAGCAAATGGGTTGAAAGCAATTTTAATAATGAGAATCACATAATTAAAAAAATCATTAATTATGATGAGCAAAATTTTGAATTCATTTTAATTTGATTTTCTCTATAATTTTAAAATTAATTTGCCAGCAGCCTGGTAACCTGAGAATAGCATACCTTGATGGGAAGATATCTACTATCCTTTACAAAACTAGATAGGCCTATTGCTTTTAATTTTACTATCTAAGCAACTGACAATGCTAAGTAAAATTAAATAGCTGACATAGTTTTGGTCCAGTATATAATGGCAATGACTCAGGTGAAGAGGATACTATTATATACAACTAAGTGATAACCATCACCTAATCCCAAATCAATCGCTTCACAATGAACCTTTCAAATAGAGAAGTGATCCACACTAATAATTATCCAGAATTATCCCTAAAGGAAGTTTGTACTAACGATATCACAATTAATCTATCCATTGGGAAGGAATGTCTTATTGCCGACACGCAGGGTTTAATTATATCGCCTATAAACCGATGATGGAGACCGCGGGATTATCTGTAATTAAGTTTCCTCTCCTACTTAGACTTTTAAAATATTTTTTAGGGTTATTAAAATTTATTTAATTAAAAATAAATTTATTAATTTCGAAAACAACACGATTTGAAATAATCGAACATCTTTCTGTGTACACGATTCCAAAGATTCTGATTTATCAAACCATCTTTTGTGTTTAAATGCATAACAAATAAAATTTAATAAATGCACAGTTTTTCTTTCAGCTTTTCAGCTTAGGTAGTAATTAAAGGTATTTTTTTATTTTATTTTTTGTTCCACATTCTTTGAAAAATAATAATTTATTTCGATTAAAATTTTTTTCATTTAATTAATTCAGAATTCGGAATTAATTTTCACTTTTTTTTAAGATATCCGATTTTATGAAAAATCATCTTAAACGTGATATTTTGTAAAAAAAATAAAATATTTAAAGCTTTTCAAATTAATTAAAATTAATTAATTAAAAAACATAATTTTATATTTTATTACAAAATATTTTAATTTAAACCGAATTTTTGAATTAATTAAATTAATAGGATAAATAAAACAAATATGCAATCATCCATGCAGTTCATATATAAATATAAACACGATGCATATATCCCGATTTTATGATCCAAGTGAAACGCTGAAGCGTTTCAGTCTCCCGAAGAGAATAAGCTATAATAATCTTCTTTTATCTCTGATTCATGTGTCCTGATTGCATCAGACTTTCCTGATACTATCTGATATATTAACATATATATCAAATCAGCCCCGTATCTATCAGAAAATCAACACAAAGCAACCCCGAGAAAGATAAAATAGCTGGCCACCACCAACCACCACCGGCGCTGCCTTGCCGCCGCCGCCTTTAGGAGGATCCTGCCGCCTCATCCGAGGTCCCTTTTCGACGAGCTTTATATCGTTGAAAAGCTTTCGAAATATGGGATATTTTCTGTCAAAAATCTACTGAAAAACTACCCAAAAAATGGCTGAAAATACAACCCGAACCATAAAAAATGTTGTTGTGGGACCCTAACTGTTTTCTTTTTTTGGTGTTTTTCGACACGCGTTTAGCGTTTTTGCTTTAGCATGTTTAAATACTTTTTAGATACATGATCGGACTTAGATATGCATGCGGGGTAGGTTCCCGGGGCCGTTTGACGTTGTGGTGCGAATTTCAAAAATTCAAAAAAAAAATATTTTGGAGGCCTATAAATATCTATAGTTAGATATTTTCAAAACTTATCCACTAAGTTTTCTCGATTTTTTCTCTGCCTTCCCTCTAACTTCTCGAGAGCCCGGGGCTCGATTTTCGACATTCCAACAGCCGATCCTTGCTATTCGCATTGCGGTCTATGCATCTATCGAGACAGAATTCCATTCCGGCAAAGCTCGATTTTGCATGTGGTTCGAGGCATCTAGTTTTTAACTCACCAAGGTAGGATTCTAGACTCTCATATCTTATAAGGGTGCTACGTGTAATCATGTGTGTTTCTACCAGTTAAATTGCATGAGATCTGATTTTGTTTAAAAGTTAGATTTTGGGTTTAAAAATCATTTTTCGTCGATTTTGGTTGGATGAAATCGTGTTTTGGGTGTTTATTTTGAGGGTTTAGTGCGAGGCTTGGGCATGGGTATGTTCGAGGGTGTTGGATGAGAGTTTGAAGGTGTCGAATCGAAGTTTTGGAGGCTGAAATAGTGTTCAAAAACTGTTCTCGCCTTGGTTCCGTCGACTAAATCGTGAGGTTCAGTCGACTGGGTCTTAGTTTTTGAGGTTCGATCGATTGGACTGTGGGGTCTGTCGACTGGACAGTGGTTTTTGGGCATTTTTAGCGAGATTCTAATGTGTTGTTTGGGTCACCTGGAGGGGGGGTCCAGTCAACTAAACTTGGGCTGTTTTGTGTGGTTGTTTGACGGTTAGTTTCTTGGTTTTCGATTGGTTTCCAACGGTATTTAATTGATTAGTTATGGGATTAATTGACTGAAATACTGTTTGATTCTTTTTGGGGTTCGATTGGTTGTGTGGTGGCTTTGGGAGTCGTGTCGTGGCTTCGGGTGTTTGTTAAGGTGACGTCATCGGGTGTGATGTGCATGGCTAGATGTAGGTTGTTTGGGCACGGTTGTGTACGTCGTGGTTGGGTATGGAGCGTGTTTGGGCTCATGGCACCTTTGAAGGAAAGGTGGTGTTTTGTGACCTCGTGGTTTGAGGAGTTTAGCGTTAGCCTTCAGGTTAAGCTTGGTTCTGTGGGTTGTCAGTTGTCCATATGAGTGGATGTCAGGTTATTTGACGGGTGGCGTCATGATGTGAAGTTATATCTGGCTATATGCATTTATAACTGGTTACGTACATTTATAACTCTAGTTTATTTATGTATGAATTATGTAGAGAAATTACATGGTTTGATATCGTTATATGTAACGTGGATTATGCTTTAAAGCTCAGAGGTTTTATAGGCATGGATATGTGGGATATGAGGAATGGATGCTTGTGGTGCATGTTGCATGGGTTGTATGTGTTGTGTGAGTCGCGTGTGTAGCATGTGACATGATTTGTGAAACGTAGTACTAGTATGTGGTTTTATGCATTTAAACCCTGGTCTAGTTATGCATAGGTGTACGGAATGTGATAGATGAACATATGGTTCTGTGAATGTTAACCCTGGTTGACAAGACATTATTGGGGCTAAGGCCCTTCAGGAGAGAGATCAAGACGGTGCAGTGTTGGGGCTGCGGTCCTTCGGTGTGAGGCCGAGAAGACGCGTGTGTTAGGGCTGAGGTCCCTCGGCGAGAGGCCGAAAAGGTGCATTGATGGGGCTACGGTCTCTCGGGTTCAGCCCGAGAAGTTACATGGATTGTATGAACTACATAGTGGGACAGATAAACCACTTTTTAAATTATTTTTGAGACTCGTGTGTATCGCGATCTACAAATCATTTTCAAACTATTTTTAAGGCTCCTGTGAGTGAGTTAAAAGATGGTTGTATCCTCGCTTTTTCATTTCTTGTAAAAATTATTTTAATGGTTTGAAAGAGAGTCAAAAACTGCAACTCATTTTCCTAGCATATTTAGTTTATACTGCATGTGTTGTCTAGTATTTGCTGGGCCTTGGCTCACGATGTGGGATTTGAAATATGTTTTAGATACCGGTCACGCAGGTTGATCCGGAGTTGCTGGAGAGGCAGAAGATCTGTAGTCTTCATTTTTGCTCGTTTTGAACATGTATGTTGTATCATGTTTTTCCAGTGTTAGGACTGTGTAATGTAACCCGTTTGGCGAATATATACAATGCATGTATGTTTATATTGAGAGTGTATTCTCGGGTTTAGTGTTATGTTTGAACGTTTATGGGTGTTTCACGTGATCCGGAGTTTGGGGTGTGACAGATTGGTATCAGAGCTCTGTGTTCGAATATCTAAGAGCCGTGGGAAGAGGGTGTATCCCGAGTGAGGTTGATTGTGTGTGCCTGGTTGCATGTGTTTAGACGTTTTTATAACATAAACGTTCAGCATGTTAGATATGTGAATGATGTGTATATATGAGCATGGGGGTTGAACCTTGGGATTGACTAGTCCTACCTTTGGGCGTTTGGATTAACAAACTTAGAAGCCAAGTTAAAAACGCGTTTAGCTGACGTGATTTCTAGCAGGGAATCTAAGTAGGTTGTCCAGATTGACGCGTCATTCTTGTCGGTTCTCCTCAGTATGTGGGGTTTGTTTAGCATGAACCTATGTGGCTATGTGTTAGTATGCTTATGTGGTTAGAGTTTATGTTCGTGCCCTGTGTTACGTCTTATGTTCTGTCTTTTTCATATAGACACGATGTTAGCGAGGAGAGGGCGAGGCCGTGGTCGAGGCCGTGACCGTGGTGTTGGCCAAGGGGATGTTCCTATCCCTGATGCTGGGGATGCACATGCTCCCCTAGGACCGACGATGGAGTTGTTGCATGTGCTAATGGGCTCTATTCAGCAGCTGGTTGAGACAGCTAGGGGTAAGATTGTTAGAGAGAGGGAGTGCCTGAGGCGAGGGCTACAGTAGCGATGCGGGAGTTCTGGCGTATGGATCCACCTACCTTTGCTGGAGATCCTAATCCTATTATGGCAACAGAGTGGTTAGAGTTGGTGACTCGAATCCTAGACACATTGTAGATTGTGGAGGATGAGTTACGGGTTTCTTTTACCGCCTTTCAGCTGAGAGGTAATGCTCACGCGTGGTAGAGGTATGCCAGGAACATAGTAAGGGTCACATGGGCGGCCTTTACAGGAGTGTTTCTGGAGAAATATTTTTCGGCTTCGAAGAGAGACTTGTAAAGGGAGGAGTTCTATACTCTTACCTAGGGGCGATGGACATCATGCAGTATGAAGCTAGGTATACGAGCTTATCCCGATTCGCACTGAAGTTGGTGAGTACAGATGAGCTGCAATTGATGAGGTTTAAGCGCGGCTTGAGGCCAGCGATCAGGGAGCGTGTGGTTATGATGGGACTTCAGGTGTTTACAGAGCAGGTGGAGGCTGCAGCGAGGGTTGAGAACACTATGATTGAGATTCGAGCTTCCAGGGGGGTTAGGACGCCTCAGGGTGGGACAAAAGCGCAGACAGGTGCGCGTTCCAGCAAGAAGCAGAGGTCCTCTTGTGCTAGCTTTCATCCATCTGGATTACCTCAGCAGTTTTCAATACCAGCACCATCAGTGGCTTCATCTAGGAGGCCAGAGCAGAGGGAGTTGATTTGCTATCGGTGCAGGCAGCCTGGGCATCGTATGGTGATTGCCCACAACCGAGGCAGTCCCAGGGTTCATGGATTCAGTCACAGGGGAGAGAGTTACAGATTTGTTATGGATGTGGCCAGACGGGACATATTCGCAGGAACTATCCCCAGAGAGAGAGTGCGTCGAGTACAGTGGGCACACCAGAGGGTTCATTTGTTTAGGACCGACAGCAGTATCACGTTGTTCAGACTTCCTAGCTGACAAATAGGGAAACCTCAATTCAGTCGGTACGACAGTCGACAGCGCTGAGTCATGGTGGACAGGCCAGAGCGACATTGCCTCGAGCGTATGCCCTCATAGCTCCCAGTTCTTCTAAAGCACCGGTTGTGCCGAATGATGTAGATATGCCTTCAGCGAGCAGAGGTACTTTTTGAGTGTGCAGGTTTTGGGCCAATTTCTTTGTTGTATCTGTTGGGAGTTGGTGATGGATTCTGTGGGTGCTGTGCTGTGTTGAGGCAGTGGTTGGTGAGGATGTGACATTAGGGTGGGTTGTAGATCCAGTGTCTTTGAGATATTTTGCCATTGTTTAGGATGCCTGACCCTGTTTGACTATATCCTAGGAGTGGTTTGGCTGACCACCTCGTGTGCCTGTGTCGATTACGATCGACGGTTTATCGTTTTGACCTTATGGAAAATTTTGGGGATGAAATTCCTTTAAGGGGGGTAGAGTTGTGAGACCCTGACCCGTTTTCTTTTTTCGGCATTTTTCAATGCGCGTTTAGCATTTTTGCTTTAGCATGTTTAAATACTTTTTAGATGCATGATCGTGTTTAGATATGCATGCGGAGTAGGTTCCCAGGGCCGTTGGACGTTGTGGTTCGAATTTCAAAAATTAAAAATAAAAAGATATTTTGGAGGCCTATAAATATCTAGAGTTAGATATTTTCAAAAGTTATTTTCAAAACTTTCCTACTAAGTTTTCTCTATTTTCTCTCTAACTTCTCGGGGCCCCGGGGCTCGGGGCTTAGGGCTCAGTTTTCGACGTTCCAACACCCGATCCTTGCTATTGACATCGTGGTCTATGCATCCATTCAGATGGAATTCCATTCTGACAAAGCTCAGTTTTGCACGTGAATCGAAGCGTCGAGTTTTTAACTCACCGAAGTAGGATCCTAGACTCTCGTGTCTTATAAGAGTGCTACGTGTAATCGTGCATGTTTTTACCGGTTAAATTGCATGAGATAAGATTTTGTTTAAAAGTTGGGTTTGGGTTTAAAAACCATTTTTTGTCGATTTCGGTTGGATTAAATCATGTTTTGGGTGTTTACTTTGAGGGTTTGGTGCGAGGCTTGGGAGTGGGTATGTCTGAGGGTGTTGGATGAGAGTTTGGAGGCGTCGAATCGAGGTTTTAGAGGTTGAAACAGTGTTCGAAAACTGTTCTCGCCTCAGTTTGCAAACGATTTTCGATAAAAAATTAACTAGACGGGCAAATGTCGAAACAGGCTCCAGATAAAACTTTTGACGTCGAACGATCAGAATAAAACCCGTGCAACCAAAGTTAATTTAGAAGAATACTTTTTGTCGATCGATTCTTCAACTACGATTTGATTTTGAGTTGAAGCTCCTATTATATCTTCTACTGTATTCTCTTACGCGATCCACGAAAGTAGTGTAGGCTACGGACTATCGAGAACTCGTACCGGCAGAACCGAAATATATTTAGTCTTAGAAGACAAGTTATGATAAATTAATATAAAACTGGTTTAGCCTACCCACATATATATAGGGCTACAGCTGGGATCTGGGGAGTAATTATGCGTAAGACTTCTAGTGGAACACAGACAACTACCAGCGGTTTCTGTAATTTTCATAAACTACTAAATTACAGTTCACACCACTAAAGAACTATAATTGCACTATGACACATAATCTCAAGACCTTCTTACATTGAGCTCCTATTATTAAATGCTTGTCATTTCTCCTCACGTTAAGATTCCCGATACCCGCCAATTAAATTTAATTACTAACAATTTAATTTAATCGGCATCTTGATATTCCTTAAGCCCTTCCGCTTAACTTATTTGACCGTCAGATAATCAATTCCATATGCAGGGTTTGACCCTGTCAAAACTTATAAGCTTTCTTAAGGGGGTATGTCAATCTCGATCATTCGGGACGTGGATTCCGTCAATAATTAATATTTTTCATATAAATAATACCGCTATCAAACTCACCAGGAATATAGACCCATATAAGATCGCACCCTCTAATGAATCAAAACAACAAATATTAAATATACGAAAATTAATAATTATTTCAGGATTAAGAGGATAAGCACTATTCATAATAACCTTGGAGTGTGAATTAATTTATAAAGTCAGTATAAAATTAATTACCCCAAATGTCCGATTCAATACACACAAAGTGTACTAACATAGAGAGTCAAAACAATAGACGATGTTATTATCTATTTTCCATATCCAAGACAGGCCTACTAAAACTCTGTGCTACAGTCGTACCGATTGTATGTATATTTCTATCTAAACTGTAAACATAAAATTTATATTCTGCAAGAACCTAAAATCTGATCTTTAGTGTGCAAGTCGTACTCTACACACCAGATTAAATACTATACAGAATATTTGACATCCATGTATAACAAAATGATACATATACATTGCTCATAAAGATTCTTATAAAATAAAAAATTAATTTTATTAAAGTAACATTAAATATTAAAAATATGATTTTCAGTATACCAACCCTAACAATGTCCCACTTATACTCAAAACTATGCTGCCATACATCTAACTCTCATGCCCTCTACATGACTATCAAAAGTCTTAGCAGGTAAGCTCTTTATAAAATGATCTACAAGGTTGTCTCCTGATGCAATCTTGGTCACAGTAACATCACCTCTCTGTACAATTTTTCGCATCAGGTGATACTTACGCTCAATGTGCTTGCCTTTCCTATGGACCCCTGGCTCCTTTGAGTTTGCAACCGCTCCACCATTGTCACAGTAAAATGTAATAGCCGACTGAACTAAAGGCACCACATCTAGATCTAACAGGAAGTTCCTGAGCCAAACGATCTCCTTGGCTACTTCAGAAGCTGCTACATACTTGGCCTCCATGGTAGAATCAGTAATGCAGGACTGCTTGATACTCCTCTAACTTATAGCTCCACCTCCTAAGGTAAACACATATCTTGAGGTAGACTTACGAAAATCCCTGTGAGATTTAAAATCTTAGTTTGTGTACCCCAATGGTACTAGACTGTCTGCCTGGTAAACCAACATATAATTCTTAGTCCTTTTTAGGTACTTGATTATATTCTTTACCGCAGTCCAATACTCTTGCCCTGGGTTAGAGTGATATCTATTAACCATTCCAACGACAAAGTAGACGTCGGGTCTGTAGAAGGAAAAACTGTCAAGATCATTGTTTTTGTAAAATGATTTTCGGTAAAAAATTAACTGGACCGGCAAACACCAAAACGGGCTCCAGATAAAAATTTTGACGTCGAACGATAAAAAATAAATCCGTGCTACCTAAGTTAATTTAGAAAAATACCTCTTATAGATCTAATCTTCAACTACGACTCGATTCCGAGTTAAAGCTCTAGTTAAATCTTCTACTGTATTTTCTTACGCGATCCTCGAACGTAGGGTGGGATACGATCCTCCGAGAACTCGTACCGGTAGAACCCCGATATATTTTTTAAGTCTTGAAAGACAAAAATAATATATCAA
>JAULJZ010082522.1:0-12611 GCA_032270985.1 Heliamphora pulchella
ACACGCAGGATCTACAAACAAGGCTCAGCGTCACACTCCCACTAACTGGGGTCTCAACACACCAGGTACTACCCAACCAGTCCATTTTCAACCCCAATGTAGACACAAATGCAGAGGATATAAACGAATGTGATGCTCCCGTGTCTATAAGACCACTGGCTCGTGATCTAAAGACTAGAAGAGTACCTCTTATCATGGCTGGAGTAACTGCCGCATTAGACGTGACTGGTGCTTTGGAAGCACTGCGATCTGCAAGAACATAAGCCCTGGTCTGTGGTAGTCTGGTCTGCCCACCATAACCCTGAGTCGATGGCTGCCTCACTGACTGAGCTGAAGCACCTCCTTTTGCAAACCTAGAAGTCTAAGCCCTAAGCTGTTATGGAGCATGTCGCCTGTGTACAGAAGAAGCAACAGATGCTCCTGTCGTGCCCTGAACATTTTCCTCTCTGGGACAAGATCTGTGAATATGCCCGGACTGACCAGACCCAAAACAGATAAGTGGGTCTCTTGCCTGTGACTGGACGGGCGCTGAGCTCTGAGTCTGGCCCTTCTGCGAGCACTCAACTGACCGTTGCCCCAGCTATCCGCATCTATAACAGATCAACCCTCTCTGCTCTGGCCTTCTAGTCGAGGCCACTGAAAGTGTGGGTGCAGATGACTGCGGCTGATACGATCCGGTAACATGAGAACTAGGTCAAGACGATCTCTAGCGCTTTTTCCCGCACCTCTGGAATTGTGCATCTCCACTACCCTGCTAACTCCCGCTCTCCCTAATCCTGCGGCTGTCTTCTAACGAGTTCTCTACCCGGATAGCAGCTTCTGCCAACTTGATGTACACCTCCACATCTAGAGCTGCAACCCTATCCTTGATAGCAGGTCGAAGTCCCCTCTCAAACCTCTGAGTACGTAACTCCTCTATCGATACCGTCTCTGGTGCAAATCGGGATAGATTCGCGAACTTGGCCTCATACTGGACCACAGACTGATTCCCCTGAACAAGGGAGAGGAACTCCTCTCGGTAAGTATCTCTCGAAGATCTCGGGAAATATTTCTCCAAGAAGACTCTCGTAAAAGCAGCCCACGTCTCATGCACAGTGGTCTTGGCAAACTTCCACCACTCTCTAGCATCTTCTTGCAGTTGGAACACCGCCAACTTTACCCGCAAAGCATCATCCTCAATATCCAGATTATCAAATATCGACGTCGTCACTTCCAACCACTCGGTAGCAACCTTGGGGTTCGGCTCCCCAGCAAAGGTTGGAGGATCCAGCCGTCGAAATTCTCTCATAGCCACATAAGATCATTTTAACACGTCTCACATACCGAGGAGAACTAACAAGACAGACTCGTCCATTTGGATAACCTATTCAGATTCCCTGCTAGAAAACACGTCGGCCAAACGCGCTTCTAACTTGGCTTCCAAATATGTTTAACCAAACGCCCGAAGGCAAGACTTATCAATCTTGAGATTCCACCTCCATACCCATATATACACAATTATCGTGCTCAGAAAGCTATTAACATGTTATAAACCAATGTTTAAACACGTGCAAGCAAGCATACACAATCAACCTCACCAGGTGATAAACCCCTTTTCTCATGGTTCTTAGGTATTCGAACACAGAGCTCTAATACCAAGTTGTCACGCCCCAAAACCTAGGGTCACGTGAAAATCCACCGAACACTAGTTTTTACAAAAAAATATGTTTTCATACATTCAAAGCCACCTGTTGAAATCACAAAAAAATCCAGTATGCATCTCTCATAAATAGTAAGCATCCTGTATAACATGCATAAGTATATCGCCATATAGCGTACAAAACTACCTTCAGGAACAGGCATACCAAAATGGAAAACAATAAAAGTCTTTCGTCACTGCAGGCATCACCAGAGCTACTCAAGGTCATCATCCAAAGCATCACCTAAAAATAGTTTTACAGAAAATTCCACCCGTGAGCCGAAACCCAATAGAAACAAACAATAAAGCTGTAAAGCAGAAAATATGCAATCACATACAGTGGGAGCGAACTTAATCACAAAATTCCAAATTTTCCACAAACCTCCAAAAATAGTTTTGCCTTCACAACTAAGCATTTAATCAATGCAAAACACATTTTACAGCTGAAGAAAAACAGTAACCAAAACATCATTCCCTCACAGAGTGTACCATCGTGGAAAAGAAGAAAGAGATCCTATGTACCGACTCTGTCACACAGACAAAGGTAGCAACTACAGACTCATGTCCATTACCCTAGTCCTGAACCACTTAAGGCCTACTTGGTAATTACAAGTTCTATACGGAGCACCACGACATAAAAGCTAACTTTACGGGCCCGACAACCCGAGGGAAAAGAGCACCCAAACTGACCTTCTTTACGGGAACTACCCCAAAGGATAATAAAGGTATCTACACTGCACACGTTTCTGGACTTTCACCGAGGGCAACTCGTGCCAAATACACATCATCCCGGTACATCTAGATAATCTTCTAAAAATAGTACCTTAGCTCAATTACGAAAATATTTTTTCAAAACAATACATTATACATGTATATAGATCCATCCATCAACATGGAGATCAACAAAATATTTTCAAAATATTTTTTCCCATTTTTCACAAAATGTTTTAAAACCTGAGACTCCACCCCGAAGGCGAGCTCCAAACCTCCAAAACACCAAGTGTTGAGATTTTTCAACAAAATCCACTGTTTTCAAGAAAGCCTTTTGAAAACCATACTCCTCGTGTCATACTGTACTATAAACCAAGAAAAGCGAACAACATGCTTTCTATCAGAAAAACAAGGCTTAAACAGAAAGTATGACATTTGATGCATTCTCTACCCGGTAAAAATACATATAATTGCATATAACACCCTCATAACAGTAGTAGGTCAAGAATCCTACCTCGTTGGGTCAAAACCCGACGCCTCAAAAATTGGACCTCGTCGGAATGAGAATCTAACCGGATGAGCGCGAAGCTAGCAGCGTGAATAGCAGGGATCCACAAGCTGATCGTTGAAAACTAGGCTCGGGCTGGTCAAATATGTAGAGAGAAGGCAGAGAAAATGAAGAAAGAAGCATTTCTCCAAACATTCCAGCCCCTTGAATACTTATAAGCTCGCCAAAAAGGCAGTTCCGTCGACTGAAGAGGTCAATTCAATCAACTGAAGCTCCTCAAAAAATATAAACCGCCTCAGTTCAGTCGACCGAACTCAAGAAAAATGGTTCAGTCGACTGGACCAAGCCCCCTAGTCGACCGAACCCAAGGTTCTCAACCTACTGGTTTTTAGTTCAGTCGACCGAACTCACCAGTTCAGTCGACCGAACAGCCTACTATTTTGGTCTCGGGTTTTGTGTTCTAAGGTCAACCAAACAAGTCTAACAAGGTCCAAGAATGCATAAAACACCTCTATACATGCTATTCTATAACTCCAAAACATAAATCATGCATCAATGATATATAACATGAAGGAAAAACACATCATCATTTATATATATCAAAATTAAAATGGTACAGGGTCTCACATCTTCTCCCGCCGTCGCCGCTCAGCTCACCCTCCTTGCCATCCTCTTCGCCACCACCCTCTATTGCTTTCACAAATTCGCCGCCTCAGACTCCTCAAAAAACTCTCTTCCCCAAACCCTAACCGCAACCCATCTCCTCCCAAAGGGAATCTCTTCTTCGTCTCCCAAACGAGTGCTTCCAAAACCCTAGCTCAGTGCCTCTTCGACCTTCTCGCCTCAAACAATCTGGCATTCGACCTCGTCGATCCCAAAGACTACGAGCCCGAAGATTTACACAGAAACCCTAGTTTTGTCGCTTCCACTTGGGAAGACGAAAAGCTGCCTCCCAACAGTGGATTTCTTATTAATTGGCTGGCGGAGAGCGCCGATGACTTTAGAGTCGAATCTCTGCTACTAAGTAAGTGTAGGTTCGCTGTGTTCGGCATCGAGAGCCTGGCGTATGGCGAGACGTTCAACGCCGTCACGAGGGAGTTTTCAACGCAGTTGCGAGCGCTTGCCGGTGCGGTGGCTGTGTGGTGATGGAGAGAATGGGAGGGAGGAAGAGGTAGAGAAAGAGGGAGGGAGAGAGAGAACGTGAAGTTGAGATGGGAAAAGGGGTAAAATGATAAATCTAATTTGGGTTTTAGCTAGGGCAGAAAAAAATTTAGGAGAAAAGGGGGAAAAATTCCGCCTAAATCAAAAGTTTGTAGTTTTGATTAAAAGTATTTGCGATGGCAAATATGCCGTCGCTACTAAGTTTTTTTGCGACTAATGTTTTTTTCCACGGCTAATTTACCGTCGTAAATAATCAATTTTTATTAATTTACGTCGACCACATTTACCATCTCAAAAAAGTACTTTTTGCATCAGTTTTACACTTATGTAGGTCGGCTACAATTATCGTCCCGAAAAAAATACCTTTTACGTCGGCAAATGCGCCGACGTAAAAAACTCGAGGCAAAAGGTACTTTTTGCGTCAGTAAATGAGCTGACGCAAAAAAAAATCGAGGCAAAAAGTACTTTTTTTGTAGTACAATGGCCTGGGAAGAGAGTGAGTCAAATTTACAATCTTGTGAACCGTCTTTCAAAGATCCGACCACGTGTGCTACACGACAAGTTGTTATACAATTCTATTCATGCAAAAAATATTTTTATTTTTTTTATTTAATGTAAAAAAAATAAATCATTAGACGATGATAGTTTGAAATAATAATATTATCTAAAATATGATATTTTTCTTGTTTAGATTTTTTTTATATTTTTTTCCCAAAAAAAGTTTTGCAAATAAAAGTAATCCAATTGATGTATTGAATTATATAAAAACTAATAATATTCTTTCTCAAATATATGCATGAGATTTTATGCATAATATATATTGCTTATGCAAAAAAAATATAATTTTAAAACTAAAATTAATAAAATATTATCTAAACTACGTTATTAGAATGATAAACTAGTTTATGACTAATATTAATTGACAATGGTACGTTAGCAAAGTACGAATATAAATACTTATCAACAATTTTGCATCCCGAAAAAAAATATATATTTTAATTTAAATGATAATATACAAATATACAAAAAAAAAAAAAAAAAAAAAACTCTATTTTATTTTTTGTCTTGAACTTTAAATTTTCTTGAGCCACCTCTGACCAGTCAGGTATATTAACTACAAAATCTCAACAAATCACACGTACACAAGCCAAGCTTAAAACAAATGATGATAAGACTGCTGGTTCCACCTCTATCTGTTTTGTAGGTAGGCATACCAATTTGTTTAGTTGGAAGAAAGATATTCATGTGCAATTTATGGTGATTAATTTTTTTTATTAAATTTTTTATTTTGTTTTAATAATATTTATATGCGTAAAGGTTTGTGGTCTTTTTAAGCTTTAAAGTTTGTGTTTTTTTCTTTGTGAATGTTTGATTTTTAAAGGTGGATCAATTAGAAATTTAAATTTTATTTATTTTATATTACAGTAACTTTTATACTAGTCAATAATAAATTATTTATTATCACTATAGTATAAATTAAATTAAACATTTAAATTAATAAGGAGAATATACTTTTAATATATTCATACTATTATTTTGACAAAAAAACATAAATAAATTAACTTTTACAATTGCATTTGATGAGATTTTTACTTTTAAAAATTGTTGTATAATAGTCTTGTCCTCAATATATTAAAATGTTTTTTTCAATATATGTGATAAAATAATTATTGAAGCAAACTACATAAATAAAAATAAAAAAAAACTTGATATTTATCTTTGTAAAATAATTGTTAAGCTTTTGAAATTATATATATATATATATATATATATATATTGTGAGATTTAGAATAATCAAATACCGAGTGTGATATTTATTTTCATCCAAACACTTTTCCTAACTTGGTATTAGAATTTAGAGCCAAGCTAAACAATGGGCACAAATTCGAGGACAAAAGTACTTTAAACAATAATATTGAACCACCACATGAGATAGTACATAAGAGTATTTTCGGCACGTAGCTATGAGGCCGATTTCAAGCAACAAGAGCCTATTTGTTTAGCCAAATTGTTAGATAGACCATATAGATAATGTTACGTGGTATTTTTAATAAATAAATAATTATAATTTACAAAATATGTGTCACTATTTATCTTTTAATTACATAACAAATATGAGTCATTATGTTATTACCATAAAATTTATTACTATCATATTCAGTAGGAATATTACGTAAACTTGTCATATGATACTTTCTGAGCATTGAATAATTATTCATTTAATTATGGGATATGTACCTTGGAATTAAATTTGATATCCAATGGAATGCACTTATAATGTATTTATTTTTTGAAGTTACATAAGATATATAATCCAAAAAAGGGTTATATCATGGGAGATTATAAATACCAAGGGATGTTATATCATATTTGTTGTATTTGACTTGACAGACGTTATATCATATTCGTTATATTTGACTTGATGGCTTTGCTAATTCATTTTGCCCACAAAAAATAACTTTTTCTAAGGGAATGCTACGTGGACGACTTCCAGTGACAAACGCATTTTTTTTAAAAAAAAATTAACTTTTGTGTCTCTTTTATATATTGACGTCTATTCATATTCCAAATACAAACAAACATGATAAATGTGTATATTTAAGTATTACATATTTAATACGATCTAATATATTTTTTATTTATTTATATATTTAAAAATATTTTATATGCGTTAATTTATCTCCGGACAAAGAGAACCCACAAATAACTCTAATCCATCAGCCAGCCGTGGAGACCCTTAACCCCTCGCTACCCCTTGGCCGTTTGAGCAATAAAATCCAAATATAGTAGGACCTCTTCCTAAGATGATCAATAATTGCGTGCCACCAAGGGTGATGCACACCTCTTGAATCAATACACATCCAAGTAGAAGGTACATAAGTTTCGTTTGGTTGAAAAATTATTTTTATAAAATAATATGTGTAATTAAATTATTAGTATTTGAAGTATTATAAATTAAATTATAAGTATATTATTTTTTGTACAAAATAATATTTGATTGAGAATAAGATAACTTAAAAATAAATAATACGTCGTTTAATTTGACATAATTTTAATAAAATTATTATAAAATTACAAAAAAAATAAAATAGTAATAGTCTCAAGAATGACAAACAAACTCACCTAAGAGCTGGGATAATAATAGTCCAAGATTGAAAGCTTATGTTAGTTAGGTGAGTTTAAGGATGCTTCAATAGCCCTCTTAACTTGGCAAAACAACCCAAGAATTATACAAAATTATTTTCTTATATATGGTCCAATTCTAGTTGCTTTAATCCAAACAAACACGCTCATAGTGTGTCCCAATAATAATTGTAACGGATTAGCATAATTATATCTATGTAGGATTATGTCATTTTGAGATCAATTCCCAAAGTTGAAACAAATATCTAAAGCTTCTAAAGAATTAATTGTTAGAGGCAAGACTACCAAAATTTTTATTTTTATAAACGATTAACGGAAAAAATTAATTGGACGGACAAACTCCAAAACAGACTCTGACCCATAATCTCAAGACCATATAGTATTGAGCTCCTATTATTAAATGTTTACCATTTCTCCCCACGTTAAGATTGTCGATACCCGTCAATTAAATTTAATTACTGACAATTTAATTTAATCGACATCTTAATATTCTTTAAACCATTCCACTTAACTTATTTAACCACCGGATAATTAAATTCACTTACAGGTTTGACCCGATTAAAACCTATAAGCTTCCTTAAGAGGGTATCGTCAATTTCAATTTTTCGAGACATTGATTCCGTCAATAATTAATATTCTTCATATAAATAATACCACCATCCAACTCGCCGGAAATACAGACCCATATAAGATCGCACCCTTTAATGAATCAAAATAACGAATATTAAATATACTTAAATCAATAATTATTTCAAGATTAAGAGGATAAGTACTATTCATAATAACCTTTGGGTTTGAATTAATTTATATAGTTAGTATAAAATTAATTATCCCAAATATCACGTTCAATACACACAAAGTGTACTAGCACAGAGAGTCGGAACAATGAACGATACTATTATCTGTTCTCCGTAATCAAGACAAGTCTACTAAAATTCTGTGTTACAATCATACCGATAGTATGCCCATTTTCATCTAAACTGTGAATATAAAATTTATATTCTGCAAGAATCTAAAATCTGATCTTTTGTGTGTAAGTCGTACTCTACACACCAGAATAAATATTATATAGAATATTGGACATCCATGCATAACAAAGAAATGATATGCATACATTACTCATAAAGATTCTCATAAAATAAAAAATTAATTTTATTAAAATAAAATTAAATACTAAAAATATGATTTTCAGTATACCAATCCTAACAATTTTCCACTTATACTCAAAGCCATACTGCTATACATCTGACTCACATGTCCTCTACATGACTATCAAAAGTCTTAATCGGTAAGCTCTTTGTAAAAGATCTGCAAGGTTGTCTCCTGATGCAAGCTCTATATCTGACTGAAAATCTGAGTTTGTGTACCCCAAAGTATTAGACTATCTGCCTGGTAAACCAACATTTAATTCTTAGTCCTTTTCAGGTACTTTATTATATTCTTTATCGTAGTCCAATACTCATACCCTAAATTAGACTGATATCTACTAACCATGCCAACGGCAAAGTAGATGTCGAGTCTAGTGCAAAGTATAGCATACATGAGACTTTCTACTACCGAAGCATAAGGAACCGCCTTCAACTTCTCTATCTCAACAGGTGTCTTAGGACACTGATTCTTGGATATAGTGATTCCATGCCTGAAAGGAAAAAATCCTTTCTTGGAATCCTGCATGCTAAAACAAGCAAAAATATCATCGATATATTTTGCTTGTGGTAAGCCCAACATCCTTTGTTTTCGATCTCGCACAAACTTGATTCCAATGATATGACTGGCTTCTCCCAAGTCCTTCATATCAAGCTGCCTAGATAACCATATTTTAATCGTAGATAATGCCCCCACATCATTTTTGATAAGCAAGATATCGTCTACATAAAGTACTAGGAAGATCACCACGCTTTTGTCACACATCTTGTACACACAGGATTCATAAGGACATTGATCAAAACCATAAGACTTAATGGCTTGATGAAACCAAGTATTCCAAGACTTCGATACTTACTTAAGTCCATAAATGGATCTCTTAAAGTTACACAACATATGTTCCTGACCCTTTGCAATAAATCCATCTGGTTGTATCATATAGATATACTCATCAAGACTTCCGTTAAGGAAAGCTGTCTTGACGTTCATTTACCAAATTTTATAATCGAAATGAGCGGTAATAGATAAAAGAATCCTGATAGACTTAAGCATGGCAACCGGCGAAAATATTTTCTTATAATCGATCTCTTCTTTCTGAGTGAACCCTTTAACAACAACCCTAACTTTGAAGGTTTTAACCTTCTTATCTGCTCCTCTCTTCCTCTTGTAGATCCACTTACATCCAATGAATTTTATTTTTTTGGGTAGTTCTACAAGTTCTCAAACCTAATTGGAATACATAAATTCCATCTTTGAATTAACAGCCCTTCGCCAAAGATCTGCATCTTTGTCTTGAAGTACTTCATTATAGTTACAAGGATTGGTATCTAGTTTTGTCGGGATCCTGTCAAAAGACTCTCCCAAGAACATATACCGGTCAGGTTGATAAACAACCCTCCCACTACGATGAGGTACTACCTGTATCTGTGTACTAGCAATAACGCGTTGTACATATCAGAACCCTGTGCATCATCACCTTGTTCTTAATTTGCACCTGTCCCGATAATTCTCCCACTACGACGAGGTAATGAGATATCAGTAACTTTTTCTTTTATTCTACTGGTATTTCCTCTCAGCTCTTCCAGAATAATATTGCTTTTAGGCTTGTGATCCATAATATAATCTTATTCCAAGAATCGGGCATTGGTGCTAACAATGACCTTATGATCCTCAATATTATAAAATAGACCACCCTTCATTCCCTTGGGATAGCCTACAAAGAAACAGACTTTTATCCTCGATTTCAACTTACCCGCGTTCTCTTTCAGCACATGTGTTGGACACCCCCAAATCTGAATGTGTTTCAGACTAGGCTTATACCCGATCCACAATTTTATGGGAGTAGAAGTTACTGACTTAAAAGATACCAAGTTCAAAATGTAAGCCGCTGTCTCTAAAACGAGTCCACAAAACAAATCGAGTAAACCTGAATAACTCATCATGGGCCTTACCATTTCTATAAGAGTCTTATTTCTTCTTTCTGCTACACCATTCTGCTGTGGAGTGCCAGGTGCAGTTAACTGGAATGTAATCCCCTCTGATGGCAAGTAGTCCTTAAACTCTCCAAAGATGTATTTTTCACCACGATCGGATCATAGTAATTTAATACTTTTACCCATACGCTTCTTCGCTTCCGCTTTGAATTTTTTGAATTTCTCAAAACATTCAGACTTACGGTGCATCAAATAAATGTATCAATACCTTGAGTAGTCATCAATGAAATTAATGAAGTACTCAAAGGCACCTCTAGCGCGGATTGTCATAGGACCACACACATCAGAATGAACCAGCTCCAACGGTTCTTTAGCTCTATAGCTTTTGACCGAAAAGGACCTTTTGGTCATTTCACTTTTTAAGCAAGATTCACATACTAAAAGTACCTCCACTTTCAATAAACTCAAAAGTCTATCTGCTACCAGTCTATTTATTCTTTTTAGATTAATATGACATAAGCGTAAGCGCCAAAGAAACGTTTAGTTCATTAAAAAAAGAAACTTTCTCTTATATAGTAATATAGATGTATTATTCGTTTTAGTCAGTTGCAGCGTAGGAGAGATTGGAGTTATAATATAAAGATCATCTACCAATGTACCAGAACAGATAACCCATTTATTGTCCTTAATAACCAAAGAGTTATTAAAATAAATCAAATATTCATCTTTAGCCAATCTAGAAACAGAAACTAAGTTTATTCTAATGGCAGGTGTATAAAGGCAATCTCTCAATATTAAAACTCAATCTCTACCAAAACTGAGAGTGACATCTCCTACTGCAATTGCTATTACTTTTGTAGTATTGCCCATATGCAGGTAAATTTCTCCATCACTAAGTTTTCGAATTTCCTGAAACTCCTACAATAAATTGTACGCATGATTAGTGTCTCCCGTATCTTCACATCAGGTACCGGTAGATAACACCGCTAAACATATTTCTACAATCAGTGAATAAAAATTATCATATTTGTACTGCCTTATGAGAAATACCAGACATAAATTTTTCTAGTACCGGGTCTAGTTGCAGTGAAAACATCCTTCTTTCGGCTTTTTCACACCAGTCCGTAGCCCACTAACTATCCTGAAAATCGTGTCTCCTTGTTTCTGAATTTTTTTCTTCTTCATGCCTTCCGACCCAGAGGAAGAATTTTTATCAGAAACAAACACATTTTCTGGTATTGAAGGAATACCATTTGTAGTTAAAACTATATCCAAATTACATTTTCAGCGAACAAAATTCAGTTCCGTTAGTTTATTTCTTTGAGTATTAAAGCGAGTGGGTTAAAAGCTATTTTAATTTTGAGAATCACATAATTAAAAAAATCGTTAATTATGATGAGTAAAACTTTAAATTTATTTTAATTTAGTTCTCTCTACCATTTTAAAATTAATTCACCAGCAGCCTAATAACCTGAAAATAGCATGTCTCGATGAGAGAACGTCTACTATCCTTCATAAGATCAGACAGGTCAATTCCTCTTAATTTTACTATTTAGGCAACTGACCATACCAAGTAAAATTAAATAGCTGACATAATTTTGGTCCAGTATATATTAGCAGTGACTCAGATGGAGAGAATACTATTATATACAGTTAAGTGTTAACCATCACCTAATTTCAAATTAATCGTTTCGCAATGAACCCTTCAGATGGACAAGTGACCCACACTAACAATTATCTAGAATTATCTCTAAAAGAGGTTTGTA
The DNA here is from genome assembly GCA_032270985.1 of Heliamphora pulchella. Lineage (NCBI taxonomy): Eukaryota > Viridiplantae > Streptophyta > Magnoliopsida > Ericales > Sarraceniaceae > Heliamphora > Heliamphora pulchella. The sequence goes on from JAULJZ010082522.1 coordinate 12,046, forward strand.
CTGGTGATACTGCAATTAATTTGTTCGTTGGAAAGGAAGGCCTTATTGCTGACACACAGGGTTTAATTACATCGCCTACAAACTGGTGATGGAGACCGCGAGATTTATATGTGAATAAATTTCCTTTTCCACTTAAATTTTTAAAAAAATTTTGAGAGTTATAAAATTTCGTTTAATTCAAATAAATTTATTAATTTAAAAAAATACACGATCTGAAAGAATCAAATATCTTTCTATGTACACGATTGCAAAAATTCTGGTTTATCAAATCATCTTTTCGTGTGTAAATGCGTAACAAATAAAATTTAGGATAAATTACACTTACATCCCTGTATTTAAGGGTTATATCACTGGCACTTCCTATATTCTTTGAAATATTATTGCACCCTCTTATATTTTTATTTTTGTAACACTTATATCTAAAAGTTAACTATCTGTTAACTTTTGAACAGAAAACAGTGTTTTAATAGTATTTTAACAGTGTTTTCCATGTTTTTAGTTTTTTTTAATTACAAAATCTTATTTAAAAATTTTTAATTAAAAAATAAAAAATTACTAAATACAAA
>JAULJZ010082533.1:0-11110 GCA_032270985.1 Heliamphora pulchella
AAACTTATGATGTCTTTGGCTAATTAGCATTTCCAAATAAAAGATATAGCGCTCATTTCTTGGTTTGTGTTTCTTCTATATATTGGGTTTTAATGGTAGACTTAAGTGTTTTGAGCTTTACATTGTAGCAATTGCTGCTTTCATTGAATGCATTGAACTTCTGTTTAAACGCACCTCAAGTTCTTTGTCAGTGGTGCCATAAAGCTCTCATATGAACAATCTTGAACACTTTAATTCAAAATGCTTCTTGTGCTCTTAATTTTTGTTATTGTCTCTTATTGTTGAGAAAGCATTTTGATATCTTATGGCCACAATGTCCAACATCAATAATGTTTCTCTTAACAAGTTCTTATTCTATATAAATTGAAACAAGCACAAATTGTGTGGTATATGTTATTTATCTCTGCAACATTGATCTTTGTCGTATTATTTTTTATCAATAAATTTATGACAAGGCTTAGTTAAGTTAAGTTGTTATCTTTTATAAGTGATCTGTTACGATGATTAAAGTGTTAGGATAAGGTTGATAATATTGTGAGACTTGTGCCTTTTTAATTAGAATTTTCTTTTTTCTTACATAGAAGTTTATAATGTAATATCAGAAAATAAAGAAAAAAAATTACAAATGGGGAGCATAACTCTTACCACAAAGCAACAAAAAAGAAAATTAGATAAATCGAGGAAGAAAATTCTTAAAAATGCACTAACTAAAACACTCTAGTGGCATGTGTTTATTCCCAATTAATTATTTGGTTTATGTATATTTTATTCTTTTGTTCATTTTTTTTAAAGTTTTAGTTGAACTATTTGTATATTTCACCTGTTTCTGACCATCACTCTTTATATTATACAGTTTTTGAGATGTTGAGTGTCACTGCTAGCTATCTGAAATTATTAATTAAATGATTTGTATACTTCCTATATTTTGCCTATTTAAAATTTTTTTTCAATTTCTTTGAAATCAATTTATTTAATTTGTTTTAAAGGACTTAAAACTTTCCTTTAGAAAAATCATTTCATGATTTGTCTTGGCTATTCATTTTTTAGTTGTTTACTAGGTAGAGAGCTTTTTAAAGCAGCTGATCGAAACGGTGATGGTGTTGTTAACATGGATGAGTTTGCAATCTTTCTTGCTATTCATCAGGAAAAGTAAGGCCATGTGAAATTAAAAACTCATTGCATTTTGTATTTTTATATTTTTCTACTAATATATTTTTTTTCATTTAACCTTTTTTCTTAAATTTTTCTTGGAGTTCAACAGTAAGAATATTTACATGAAAGTGGAACTCAATAAAGTGAGCTAAAGTGGATTAAGGCGGTTGAGTGAATTGTTAGGTTTTTTTGTTAGTTTTTTTATTTGTAATTTTACGGCTCCGTTTGAGAGCAATTTAAATTATTGTTTGGATTCTAAAATTATTTATGCAATAGAATCTCAACACATGTTCATATGTGTTAGTTTGAATTAATTTTTACCTTAGAATTGATTTGGTTAGAATGTATGGAATATATTAATTTTTTTATATGTTCTATAAATGAGTTTGGATGGGATACAAGTACAAATATGTTACAAAAAAAAATTAAAATTAAAATGTATTTTTTTAAAATAAAAATCTTATTGTCTACGCAAACAATTTGTTGGCAAAAGTTTTTAGAAAATAAAAAATTATTTTCTTTTGCCGATGGATTGCCAACACAAAATATTAAAATTTAAAATATCATAATTACTTTTGTCGACAACTTTTATCATTGGCAAAAATATCAAAGCAGCCTAGATATGAATAATTTTTGCCTACGGATTATGTATTTGTTGACAAGAAATTTTGCTTATTGGCGACACAAAACTATGTTGGCAAATCTATCTTTTTTGTCAACGTATAAACTATACATTGGTGAAAACTTTTGGTGGCGCTTTCTTACCAATGAGCTGGCGATGCACTAATTTATGTCGGCAAACACTATTACCTACTCAATTAGACTTTTACCGACAATTTTTGTTGCGTTGGCAAATCTGTTTTTTATTGTAGTGTAAATTCTCTTTTCTTTTCCTTCTATGTATATTAATTATCCATATACAACAAACTGTATGAATAAATATGCAACTCATTGTGGTGGTATTTGTTATTGTTGAAACTAGTAACTTATCGATTGTAGTTTGTAGTATAAGTTATAGGTGTTTGGAAAAGATTATATCTGATAGTTAAAATAGAAGAAAAAAAATTATTATAATGTGTAGTACAAAATATGGATGTTTGAAAAAAATTAAAATTTATATATAAAATTAGTAGTAAAAAGTTAAAAGCTATTAGAAAAAGCTTTGCCAACTGCCCTTGTATGTAGAATAGAAAATATTACCCAACCCATCTCCCTCATTCTATCTCAACTGCTGAGTTGTGTACTGTTTTGTTATGTTTTTTTTTTGTTAAACCAAAAATAGTGCATAACTCAGCAGTTGTGGCTGGAGTTGTGCACTTCAATTGTGCCTTTGGCATCACTCTATAAAAAGTGAGGGCAACTAGATTTCGTTTTTTTCTGTATTAAATATTTTATAATAAAAAATATTTTTATAAAGTTATTTTGAAATAAATAATTTTTAAAAGTTTGTTTATGGTGTTTGACGAATCTTTGATTTTTTTTTTTCTAAAAAATATAAATTTTTGTAATCAAAATATGTTATTAACACTATCGTTGCTAGCACAATCGTTGTCGTCACTATCGGCACCGTTGTCGCCACCACCGTTGTCCTTCGACTACCACCTCCGCAGTTGTTTCCACCCACTTCCACCATCACCGCCACTTCTTCAACCACTACCGCCACCACCTGCTCCTCCTCCTTCTCCACCACCGCCACAATGACTAGAGGTTCCATCACCGATGCCTTACTATCACTTCCATCACTATCACTTCCGCCGGCACCATTAGCACTACAATCGTCATCACTAGCACCCTCACAGCCGTTTGTACATAAAATAACTTAATACATTTTTTTGTGCTAGTTATTTTTGTTCTTTTGATACAATATTTAATTGAAAAAATATTTTATGTTGTTTTCTATTAATCATATACTAAAAAATATGTAAAATATTTTAACTTGAAAATTATTGGTAGTCTCTAGGAGCCCTCTTGACCGAAAACCAATCTCAAGAGAAGCATATGTATGAACTTATGAAGAAAATGTACCAGGAGGCTGAAGCCGGTGACGGAAGCGAAGGAGGTAGCCATGGATGCACCAGAAAGAGGGAGCTCCCCAAGATGACCCACAAACATAACTGAAATCACCTGCAAACAGTACACCAACAGATTCACTGAAACTATAGGCCCAGCCAATCCCAACTGCTTCTTCACTTCTCCCAAAATCTCTTCTCTCTCCATGGCCACCACTCTCCTCTTTCTGCCATCTTCTATGGCTATCTCCTTTGGAATCAATGCTGATTCAAGCCCTTCTTTTCTCTCTCCTCCTTCCATTTTTCTCTCTCTCTCTCTCTCTCTCTCTCACACACACACACACACACACATCGAGCATGAGAGTTGGATAGTTGGAGAGTTGCAAGAGATAATGACATATATATTGAAATTTTATAGGTGTTATTAATTTTTTAGGATTAATTTATACGAAATTTTATCTCGATTTTAATTGAAATTTTTATAAATAGTTAGGTAGTATGATTGATTTCTCAAAAATTAGTTAAAATGCACGTAAACTAGCTTGGATATCTTGAATTATAAAAAAAAATAGTGATATATATATATATATGTAAGGAAACATAAAATTCCATTACTGAGAACAATAAAATCCATTACTGAGAACAATTAATCCAATCTTTTCTATATATATATGTTAGGAAACATAAAATTCCATTACTGAGAACAATTAATCCAATCTTTTCTTAGTCTACGTATGCTCATATGAAACAAACTCTCCTATGAGTGTCACAGCGACGGAACCGGGGGTGGGCAGTGGTGGTGATGGGCCCTCAGCTTTTTTTAATAATTTGTTTGTATGAATTATAAGAAAAAATATTTAAAGAAACTAATGAAAATTTGAAAAAACTAGTATAAAATCAAATATAAAATATTTTATTAGTATTTGTCAAAAAAAATTATTAAAATATTTTTTTCAACTTTAATATTTTTTGGATTCCTCTTATTGCGAAAAATTAAAAAGTACAAATTTTTGACCAGGATTTTTAAAAAAAATAAAGACAAAGCAATTATTTTCAATCAAAATATATTTTATTTTTCACTTTAGTGAACTTTTTTTTTTAATATTGGTTTTTTTCTGACTTTTTAAAAAATACCACCTTTAAGAATTTAAAGGAACATTGTGTTCCATTTAAATATATCAAAAGTCGTAAATGTACAATATCTAATTATGCTATAGTATTTGTTTATTTATATGTTTTGAGATTATAATATCAATTTTATTTATTATTTATTATACATGTATAAATTATTATTTTTTTATTTTTTAGTTAAAATAGAATAATTTACATCAATATACAAAAAATTTTATTTATTTTAACTCCCGAGTTAATAAACTCCTTATTTCGTCCCTGATGAGTGATATGAATCAACATCTCAGCGGAGGTAGGAATATTCAGAAGAAGAAGATAGTTTGGCACTACATTCTTAATTCATTGGGACCTTATCATTTACTTCTTAGTGATGATGAGGCTGCTAAATGAGAGTTGAAAAGTTCCCATAGGACTTCACAAAAAATGCAAAGTTCCCATTTTATATTTTAGCAGACGGAGTTTAAATATATTTTTACGATTTTTTGATATTTAAAGGTGTTTGGGTCAATTTATGTGTATTTTGATTAATTTATGAGAGATTTACTGTCTACAAATGTGGGACTCAATTAATATCGAGATAAAAACTTGTATGAAATAAGTTCAAATAGTTGATATAGCATCTAAAAAGTTTTAAACTTGAAACTTTTGAAAGCAAATTAACTCTCATATATTTACCATTTAAAGTACTTACTTTGTAAGGCCTGTTGAATAGAACATTCCAAACTCGTTGAGTATATTATCTATATATAGAATTATATTAATTGAATATCAGTCGTTACATTATTATTAAAACAAATGTATCTGACATTGATATAATTAACTATATTGAATCAATTTAATTTCTTAGATGAATGATTCTTGTTAAGATTTAATCATCAATCCTCGAACACAAACAGAAGAAAAAAAATCACGCACAAAACGAAAAAATAATCAACACTGAGGATTTACGTGTTTCGTCCCACACCAATATACGTCCACGAACGAGAAAGGAAATATTTCACTATATTGAATATAAAAAAGTACAACACCCGTCATCTTTCTCTCTACCAACTAACCTCCCAAATTATTCCTATAATTTTCTCTCTAACTCTAAAACTCTACCAATGTCTTATTTATAGATACATCAATGAAACCCTAAAAGCCTATAAGCTCATTTAAAATTAAACTCCATAGAAATATGATTTTTAGTGGGTTTCTAATCTCCTCCAACTCCAATTATATATAGACCAATATAATAAAAAAATACGAGTCATGTAGAATACAAGACATTTAGCCCAACAATCTTCACCTTGACTTGAATTCTACAAACCACCTGAAAGATAACCAGCGTTGATGTTGAACTACCATCATTGTAAAATTGTCACACCCAAACAACGTGGTTCACATCTCTACACCGAGGTGCCCACACCCCAACGAGGGTGCTCCACAAAACTCACTACTTTGTATAAAGAACGTGGCTCCACAGCTCCCCATTTTGTGCACACAACCGAAGAAATTACCACCACCAATCAAATCAAGAGCAAAGGAGACTCACTTCTATTGAGGTATACACATTTTCTCATGTCTATCGTATTGGTCTCATTGCCCGAAGCTTTCCTGTTAATATCTAACAACTGTTATTGTCGCATCTTGCCGGCATCCTACATACCATCTGATTTTCTCACATGCACACATGTACTATCTCGTCGCTTCCGTACACCCCTTCCCCTGTTACGTGTGTTTCTCTGCAACTGTTTTTTACCCTGATCACCCTTATACTTTGTCGGTGTATGTCGCCTACCTATGCTACTCATCTGATGTTTTCTAATAGCTTCACCTGTCACAGCACTCCCTATAAGCCCATATAGATTGTCAATCATATGTCCGTGAAGTACATCCATGCTCCCATTTGAAACCCAAAGAACTCCACCTCCATATGAGAACTTACAACCTCTCGAATCCAACATCCTCAGAGAAATCAAATTCTTCCTTATATTCGAGACATATCTAACCCTAGTCAAAATTAAAACAGTTCCATTAGACCTGCAAAATCTCATTATTCCTATACCAACAATTCTGCTCACTAAATTATCAGTCGTCCTAACAGTACCCCCTTCGCGTGACTGATACATATCAAAATATTCTCTAACTACACACATGTGGAACGAACAATCAGAATTTAATATCCAATCAGATTTTCTTATACTTGAAGTAACTATGAGCACAATCTAATTATTTATGGTTGGAGCCTTCTATTATCACAATCTCTAATGATTGTTCTTTCCTCTTATTCACCTTGTATTTCAGACAATTACTTTTCAGATGACCTTCCTTGTCACAATACTAGCATATTATTATGTAACCCCTCGACTAAGAACAACATTTTTTCTTGGATCCTTCTTGCCTCACTATCGTCCTGCCTCTGAACTTTCCACTGCCCGATGCAATCATAATCCCCTCTCCCATTGATGTCACTCTCCCTCTTGTTCAGCATGTCATTAGATACAAGAACAACAACAATCTTGTTGGTGTATGTCTCGTATTCTATGAACCCATTTAATTAGAATTTTATTTACATGTATTTGGGTTGGGCAGGAGTCATGAATCCATAAGAAGTCTAATACATGTAGAGTTTGTAATTATATGGGGTTAGAATTTTAGAGTTTGTCAATAAATAGAACTTTATAATTCTAACTATTTGTGTTGAGAGAAAATCGAGGGGGTATAAATGTAGAGAGAAATGAAAAAATATCGGAGGCACGAGAATAACTTTTGAGCAAAAAAATGAGATTTGTTTCAGGACTTAGGTTGTGGGTGTTAAGTTTTTTGGTAGTTTTTTATCTCAATTGTACAATCTACAGTTATAGAGGATTATATCTCGCACCCGTGGACGTAGGTAGGTTGTGTCAAACCACGTATATCCTTGTGTGATGTTTTCTTTGGTGTGTGCATGGATGTGTGCTTCCGTTTGCGTTCGGAGATTGGTGTTTGAATTTCAACAAGTGGTATTAGAGCCAACGATAGACGATTCAAAACTGTAGTGGTTGATCGGAATAAGATATTATTTTTTTTATTTTCACTTCATATAAATCAAAAATACTTTTTTTGCACAAAAGAAAAAAAAAAAGACAAAAGGAAGATGAAGGGAGGCAGCCACAAAAGCAACCTATTGGAATGATTTGTATCAAATTAATTTTTTCGATTTTCGTGCGAAAAATTTGAGATTGACGATGAAATTTGTAATCACGCTTGACGGAACGGCTTGACTAGTTGGCTTGAAATCTAATCAATTGATAATAGCTAATTTTGGTTATTGAGATCATGATTGATCAACTTGAATCATGGTGGGATTCTTGGGAATCTAATTTATTAGACAATAATTCTGTGTGGTTGCAATACTGAAATCGACAGTTTAAAATTATTCTGCTTTATTAGCTCGTATGTATAGCAAATTAATTTAAGGAGAAAATGTATCCTAATGTTTTTTGGCGTTGCGGATTCATTGGTACGGTCAGAATTTTTAGATTCTAAATGATTTGATAGAATTGAATAGATCAGCTTAGATTGGGATTGATCTGGCAAGATCAAAGAAGACCAGAGGCAATCGGGTTTGATGGCAGGTGATCAGAGGCAATCGGGAGTAATCTGGTTCAATCAATTATGAAAGACTAATCACCAATGGATGCAACTAGGAATTTTAGTTGCAGGTGGAGTCAAGTCAAATGGTGATTTTCTGATTCGACAAATGATTAGCAATCAGGACACCTCGACGAATAGATGTCGAGCATCTCAGTGTAGCGGATTAACGGCGACAGCAAAATCGACATCGACACTGTTTATCTCTAGGGTGATTTGCAAACTTTAAGCCAAGGTGGAGATTGTTGATGTATGTCTTGTATTCTATGAACCCGTTTAATTAGAATTTTATTTACATGTATTTGGGCTGGGCTGGAGTCATGAATCTATAAAGAGTTTAATACATGTAGGGTTTGTAATTATGTAGACTTAGAATTTTAGAATTTGCCTATAAGTAAGACTCTATAATTTTAGTTATTTGTGTGGAGAAAAAATCATGGAGGTAGAGATGTAAGGAGAGATGAAAAAATATCAAGGGCACAGAAATAACCTTTGAGCGGGAAAACATGATTTATTTTAGGGTTCGGGTTGTGGATGTCGGGTTTTGGGGTGTTTTTTATCTCGGTTCTACATTCTACAGTTATAGTGAATTATCTCCCACACCCGTGGACGTAAGCAAGTTGTGCCGAACCACGTATATTCCCGTGTGATATTTTCTTTGATGTGTGCATAGATGTGTGCTTCTATTCGCGTTCAGGAATTGGTATTCAAATCCGAACAAATCTCATATAAAGTAAGACTATCTTTTTCAAATATCAATGTAGTTCTTAGATGTTCGTATAATGAAGGTAAGAAAACCAACAAGATAATTTTTTTATCCTCATCCTCAATCTTTGCGCCGATAGAATCTAATTCTGTCAGTATCTTATTGAATTCGTCCAAATGCTCCATATAACTCACTTACTATACCATCTGAAGTGTATATAACTGTTTCTTTAAAAGCAATCGATTTGTTAAATTCTTGGACGGGTACTTGCTTTCCAATTTAGGTCACAAAGTATTGTCGGGTCGATTTCGTTTATGACTTTCGAAGAGTGCTATTACCGAGGTACAATTGAATTGTACAATTCATCAAGTCCCTCATCCCCTCCCACTCTAAATCTTTCATCGTTTTTAATTTTTTCAACTTCTTCCTAAGAGCCATGATCAGTCCCTCACATGTCAAAATATTCTTCAACTTTTGCTGCTATAAGGTGAAGTCATTGTGGTCGTTAAAAGCCTCAATTACAAAATGCGAATTCTTCAACGCCATTAGTTTCGTATCTAACAATCCCCCACAATCTGAACTCGTCAAAATAACAGATATATATAACACTTGTCCCATGTAGCCCAAATCGTATTCGGTTATACCCGATCACTCTTGATTGCTTTGGATCACGTCCGATCAATTCCAATTTATACCGATCAATCCAAGCCAATCAAATAATACAAAACCTAAAAATTCTAACCGTACCAATAAATCTGCAACACTACAAAATTTTGAAATATACCTTCTCTTTTAATTATTTTACTATATATACGAATCGATATAACAAATTCTAAAATCCAATCAGCAAGCAATTTCTAAAATCCAAATTTTAGTAAGCAATTACCAAAATCCAAATTCTCAATCAGCAACGCAAACTTTGTTGGCAATAAATGACACAAGCGCCGCACTAGCCGCGCACCAATTTTTCTTTTTTTTCTTTTAATTTGTGCGAATTAAATAACTTTTTATTTATACAGTACAAAATTAAAATATATACCTTGCTCCAATCATCGACCACGGTTTTGAATCGTCAACCGTTGGCTCTCACACCAATTGTTGAAATTTAATTACCAATCTTTGAACGTAAACAAAAGCAAAAAATCACACACAAAACGGAAAAAATAATTAATACCAAAAATTTACGTGGTTTAGCCCAAATTGCCTCACGTCCACGAGCGAAAAAGAAAATATTCAAAATAGTACAATACCGTTCTCCCTTCTTTCTACCAACTAGTATATTACATTGTTTTTATAATTTTATCTCTAACTTTAGATCTCCATCAATGTCTCATTTATAAACACATTACAGAAACTCTAAAAGTTCATAAGCCTTTTAAAATTAAATTCTATACAAATAAAATTATTAATGAATTCCTAATTCCATTCCTACACAATTACATATAAATCAATATAATAAAAAAATACAATATACCTAGCCCTACATTTCCTCACTTGCCAAACCCTACAATATGAACTTGCAGCTATGAAGAACAAGAATATTGTTATGTTGAGTCACAACAATGGCATACTGCCAAACATGATTACCATATGGCATCTTCAGTTACACCACTAGAATCCCTAATTGCTAAGTTAAAGCATTAGAAAAAAAATTGGGTAAATTAACAATTAGTTTTATTTAAGATATTTATATAAATATTGGTCTCATTACTAAGGTTTAAAAAAAAGAGTTTTATTTTTTAATCTAAAAATTGATCATGACAAATTTGTCCTTATTTGTAGATCATTGAATCTCATTTACTAAAATTTTTGCTTGTAATTTTTATAATTTTATAATTTTCAATATATAAATCTATTTTTAATATAATTAATATTTTTAAAATCTACTCGTTAAGACCGATTAAATAAGATATCTAGCTATATTAAATATAAAATTATGTAAAAATAATAAAATTTAATAAATTAATAAATTTTTTATTTATTTTGAAATAGAGAAATTTCTCAATTTAAAAAAGTAAGAAATATCTTTATTTTTCTCAATTTCAAAACTAATTTCCCACTTTTAAAAGTGAGAAATTCTTCAGTTTTAATTTCCTAGTTTTAAAACTAATTTATCAAATTCAAAACTAAAAAAAAAATCTCAATTTTAAAATTTCTAGTTTTAAAACTAAATTTCTCAATTTTAAACTAAAAAAATTTCTTAACGGTTACATTTATTTTCATTTATAAAGAAGCAACAATTATTACCATTTTTAATTAAATGTGATTGAGAGCTAAACAATTAATGCTGACTATTTTAATAGAATTAAAAGTATATTTGGTAAAAAAAACAAATATAATAGGACCTGGATTAGAAAAGGAAAAAAAAAACATGAGACTGGTTTTTTTAATAATTTATATATATGGGAACTCCCCTTAAAAAGTTATATTGTAAATTTGGGTGAACATTAAAAAAAAAAGGGGGGGGGGGGGAATGAAACTAGTATAACCATCCAAA
>JAULJZ010082544.1:0-12609 GCA_032270985.1 Heliamphora pulchella
TAATAACTAACATATGTAAATATGAATGAATGGCTAGAATATCCCTTTATTTATATTTATGTATGTCCCGACGTGCCCGGAAGACGGGGCGTCACAGTTGGTATCAGAGCTTTGGTTTAGTGAACCTTCAGGCCTTAGGTTATGGGAACCATGCGTTTTGTCCCGTTGGAGCTCTGTAGGAGGCGTTGTATTAATAATTATTATCATCCATACATTATAAGAACCAAAATTTCTACGCTCAAGTCTTATAGCAAGTCGTGTTAGGACGTTACTAGGACCGGAAGCAGCAAGGAATCTACATGCGAAGGACGGGTATGACCATCGAGATCGAAGATCAGAGATTTATGCAACGAGTTTCCTTATTTTAAGGGGGGTAGACAGGAGTACGCACTAGAAGAAGTTTTAGATATCACCTCGAGAGACACCGTTAAAACCCCGTGACTTCAACCTTATGAATTCTTTTCTCATTTACCCCAAGCCTTGGTGTCAAGTTTTTGAAGTTCTTTTGTATGTCTTTTCTTCTTATATCATCAGTCGTCAATAGTACCATCAAGAGTCATTCGTCGGTAACTCTTATGCACCCAAGTCTTGTTGATAACCCTATTCGAAATTCAATCCTATAAAGTACCCTTGTTTTAATGTTGTCATGCCTCAATAATGACCGATATTCACATTTGATTCTCCTCCAATTCGAGTACTAACTCTTCTTTTGTAGAACTCGATATCAATTCTTTGTTAAGTACCTGTTCCAAACATTCAACATTGATAAGATCTTTTGCCATCGTTCATTTCTCTCGACTCTGAAACCACCTATCGTCTGAAGGTACCGCCAGGATTCAAAAAGCTGTTAGAAGATAGAATGGATGCAGACACAGAAACCAAGGGATAAGAGAGGAATCATCAACCCGCGCAACCCGGCAATCGACTGCAATAATCCAGAAACATACCAGGAAATACCAGTTTCCATAATCAACAAGACTCGTATGGGGTCGGAGGGCTTTTGGCACGTAGAAGTACAGTGGCGCTGCTATGGTATCTATGAGGCAATGTGGGTGCGTGACTCGGCTATTCGCTACTTCTATCTGCATCTGTTCATCTAGGCTTTAGTGCGTTGGGCGTTGTATCTTTTTATTTGTTAGATGTTGTACGTGCGTTTTATGAACTTTTGAAAACCTTGCACCGGCTATGTGATTAGAATGTAATGCAAAAATTTGTTGTTGAATTCTTCATAAACTATCTCATAATCCCAAATTAAGTTTCACAAGATATCAAATCATGAAAACAATCAAGAATTGATACAAGCCCCAAATCTCAACAATCTCCTAGGATGGCTGATAGACAACTGAATCACCGGCAAGCTAACGAACTCTTAGATGGTGAAACACCCGAGCTAGCCTGAGTGTTACGAAAGCCACCGTTAGAACCCCACAACTCTATCCCTCTGAGTTTCCTTCTTAAGCCTTTATGGTAACTCTCATACCCGATTGAACTCTTTGCATGCCCTCCTTCCAACTAACACCGGTTTCGAACGTTCGACATTAGTAAAGTCTTTTACCCTCATACAATTCTCTCAATCTTGATACCACACCTTCGGGCAGTGATTTTGTGATTTTTTTTGTTGTTTACTCTTGAAATCCCAACCTGGGAAGCGGACTTGGATGCTTGAATTGAAGTACGTTAGGCCAACGTAACTTCAAGGCAAAGTATCTAGTTAGGCTACCCGTTTTGATATCTCCTTTATCATAATCTGATTGTACTGGATTAGTTCCAGGGACACTTGTTTAAAGTATTGTTCATTGTCCTCTTCTTGTTTCTCCTACAATTGAACCCCAAATGACCAACCAATTTGTGTCAATAGTAATTACCTTAACCATGACCATTTGACCACATCCAACCTATCTTTGAACCACCTGGGTTCCACCCTAAACTTTTCTAACCCCGCGCATGTTTTTGACTGTCGACCTTCAAAAAAAATCTTGCCCCATAAATCTACGAGTAACAACGATCCTCAGGATATTACGTCATTAGGCCTTAGTGCTTTTATGGGAAACTGAGACGATGTACGAAAATCTCTTAACACCTTTTCAAGCGTGAAGGAGATTTCTTCATGATGTCAAGGCTTAGAATAACTATCAGCGTTCGTGTTTAATAAGGTTTTGAAGATCGAGGCTCTTGTTTGCAAGAATGGTTAAGTAAGGGCTTATTCAACTAACTATATCTTTTTAAAGGTCCCGACAAATAAGAACTAGGCCGTCAACAATCCAAAGTTAGAAACGACAACTTTACACCAAAGGATTTGCAACACCACCATATGGCACAATTCAAACTTCTCTATGACTAGTTCATAGCTGACCCACCTATTTCGATAAATCGAGAAGTAACAGATTCATATCGGTAATAAGGAAGTGAAAAACGAGAAACAATCTTGAAACTCACGATAACTTTAGTACGCTAGCAAAAGAAGTACATTTATATACATCGGTGTTCACACCGACCTTCCCACCGAAGTGTTAGAGTCCGAATTATTTCCATCACTATCAAAGAACGAAGAATCTTGATCATAACAATAAACGTTTGGAGCCTGATGAAGAACTAACCACTAAGTCACAACGGATCACATGACTAGGTAATTACCACAACCAAACCTTTTATCATGTTCGTTTTACCTAGAATGACCAACCGCCTGAGAAAATGATCTAGTTATTAGAGGAGACTTTCAAACCTAACGTTCTAAGCACGTCAAGACATACGGTCGAAGCCAAGAGGAACTGGGCAATTTTTGGAAAGACTAGAGAGAAAATGGAAGCATATGATTACAGACTTCGTCATCAAGATTACCAAGACCGATAACTCTTTTGTTAAACAATTCTAGGATTTAGGTGCCAAGGAGTTTGTGAAAACAGTGAGTCCCTTTGTTGCTGAAGATTGTTTGAGGGGTGGAGTTCACATTTTAGATAGACTAAGTTATTCACATGGTAGATTCTTGAAGTATCAGTTTATATTCGTTTGACGTATAGACTGTGTAGCTCTTATGGAGTGGTATTCGGTTATCATTATGGTATCGATGTGAGTTGCATGGAAGTTTCTTTGAAAACCTTTTTGTGATATGACCCATTAGGGCAAGCTTGTTTACATTGGTGAGTAGATGTTGCCGGTATAAAGAATGAATTTTCTTGCAATAACGTGTAAACTCTGTGTATGAGAAGTTGAAGGGTGATATAATTTTATTATTTTTGGTGAAGTTGTATAGCAGTTTAATGTGAGTACGCGAGAAGAATAAGTGTTTGGATGAGAAGAGTCGAAGCGTAAGTGAGACTATACGAATTCATGGGTGTGATTTTTGTAATTAGCCTTGAGTGAATCGAGTGTCTTGGTAGATTGTTGGTAAGATGAAATAATTAAAGAGCAAAAAATTATTCTTGGTTCGATTGTGTGGAAGAAAGTGTGTGAAGGGATTGACTAATGATGATAAGAGACTTTATAATCAGGAGTTAATACTGTTCAGTTAAAGGATTGTAGGGTGGATGATACAGACGTGAAGGAAATATGTGACAAGATTGTGATTAGATTCGTATAAGTAAGCATATACGTATGGAGCATTTAGTCTGTGTGGTATGTTTAGCCTTAGTGTCTCATTAAGTTCAAGTGGCGGTAGCAATCTTGATAGTCATAAGGCTAAAGTAGTCCAACACAAGGTGGTGATGTGGTTTTGAGTTAATAGTCGTTAGTCGATCAGGAAGTAGTCTTCGATGTACGCTTGAATATGGCAATGAGCTGATTTTCGATAAAGTGACAGTCTTTCCAGACAAAAGTAGAGAATGTTTGAAATCAGTTTTGATGGTAGGTTAGTTTAGAGACATATGATCGATTGTGGAAGTCGTACTCGATATAAGTGGTGTGTTGGAGCCAACGTATTCTCAAAGATAGGCTGGGATCATGATATCATAAATTGAAGGTGCGGAAGTCAGATGTACCCAAGACTGCCTTTAGGACTCGTCACGAGCATTATGAATTCGTGGTGATACCTTTCGGGTTAACGATTTTACCTATTGTGTTTATGGACCTGATAGATCGGGTGTTCAGAAGCTTTCTAGATCAATTTGAGATTGTGTTGATAAACGATATTCGGCTATATTCTTAGAATGAAGAGGAACACAGGAAACATTTAAAGATTCTTTGTAGGTTTTGAGAAAGCACAAGTTGTATGTAAACCTTGGAAAGTATGAATTTTAGTTGGACCGGGTGGTATTTTTAGGTCATGTTATATCTGGAGAAGAAATTCAAGTGGGCCTAACAGAAGTAGAAGCAACAGTTAATGAAAAGAAGCTAACTAACGTGACAGAGATACAAACTTTTTGGGGTTAGCTGGTTATGTGATATGATCCTTGAAGATTTGGTAAAAATTAGTTTAAAGTGTTAAGTAGGACAAGACAATCTTTACTCTAAGTGCTGAACAAATAGGCCTGGCCTTATCTACATCCTCAATAAAGAGCAACTCAAGTAAATAAGGACAAAATGTTTGAGAACGAGAAGGACGAGAAGGAACAATGTTAGTAAATCATCCTTAATTTTCCATACGATGAAGTACGGGGCGAAATTTTGGGAACGAAATTTGTTTAAGAGAGGTAGTTTGTAACGACCCGGTACAGCCCCTAGTTGTAACAACCCAGTTGATAACGACCCATGTAAAGACCAAGCCCAAACCTTAATATTGGTGATGGATAGTCCACAAGTCTATAGAACACGAAAGTAGTTCAGAACCCAAACTCGAATCGAAAACCCTAAGTTCGACCCAAAAATCTTTAAAAGGTCTAAAAATCAGGCAATAAAACCCTTGTACCCGGAGAGTCTCCTAACATTCTAAATTAAGTAAATATCATAAAATAATGAATTAAAAATAAAAAATTCTCATAAATAAGGTAAAATGATCGTTTTGCCCCTAGTACAGCAAAAAGCCTTAAAAACCTAAATTTTGACATATAGATACCTTAAATCAATGATTTAAGCACAATTAAGTAGTAAAAGACAAAATAACATAAAAAATGCCAAAAATTCCCCTTAGTGGCCGACCACTTTGGGGGAGGTGCCAAAAAGTGACTTTTTTGCTTCTTTTTAGCTTTAAATGACGAGAAACGCATTAAATGAAGCATTATGATGATCTCAAACTTGTTGAACAAGTAATATACCTAATAATGTAGTGTTATAAGTCAACAAAAGCAAATAAATTATTATTAAAGTTCATACACAATAAAATAAGTCAAAAAATCCTATGTTGTTAAAATAACTTAATTTAACTTAAAAGACTACATCTATTTAATTAATTGCTATGTAAATTATAATAATACATGAAAATACTATATTTATCATAAATATATTAATATAATAGGTCTCAGTAGGAAAAGACATCAAAAAGATACATCAAATTAACTTTTAATGTATTTTCTTGCACAATAGGGACACGAAAATCGAGACAAACCCCTTGATTGATGGGGGATCAGATTTTGTCCCTCCAAACAGCCACCTAGCTACTTTTAGCTTCACCAAATCTGAATTCTAGCCATCAAAACTCACATCAACTCAAATCAAACTCAAAACCTCAATTAATGAAGTGAAGAAAAGGAAGCTTCCTGTATATTTCTTGTCTCCCCTTTGTCCCCTAGCCTTTGCCTATTTAAACCAAGCCAAACACCACTCTCTCCCCTTCAAAATTTCGTGCATATAGAGAGAGAAAGAGCGGGTTGAGTGTTCTTGACGGTTTGAGAGAAGAAAGAAGAAGAAGAAGGAGAAGGAGGGA
The DNA here is from genome assembly GCA_032270985.1 of Heliamphora pulchella. Taxonomy (NCBI): domain Eukaryota; kingdom Viridiplantae; phylum Streptophyta; class Magnoliopsida; order Ericales; family Sarraceniaceae; genus Heliamphora; species Heliamphora pulchella. The sequence goes on from JAULJZ010082544.1 coordinate 5,795, forward strand.
TCCAAAAAGTGGGGTCTTTGGAGACCATGGTTTTAAAGCTAAGTCCTAATCCATCCTCCACCATCTTTTGATCTCCCCAAACATGTAAGCAAAACCTCTAAAACTTGCATCTAATATCCCTCAAAACATCCCCCCAACACACCCCTTAATCCCCTAAAAAATGAAGAACCGAAATCAAACCGAAATGGCGTCGTAGTTGGAATCTAGAGGCTGTTATGTTTATGAATGTTATGAGATGTTGTTGTATGTTGTTATCTTTGAGTTTAATGATCTCTAAGTGTTCTGGAGCCTTGATATTAAAGTTAAAATCACAAGCATGCAAAGAAATGGAACAAAAATATGACATGACACAAGTAGAAGACCTAAACCCTAAGTGGCTTGATTTTTAAGGACTTTGATCTTTCTGTCCTGAGATTTGAAATACCATAACTCAATGTAAAAAATTGATCTAAGCATTATTTTTGTGTCCAGAGTTACATTGTTGTGTTAGCTTTCATCCAACGTAGGTTTGAACTCATTTTCATAAGGAGAACTCAAGATATTGCAATTTTATCAAAGTGTGTCATTTTTTGACCCGTCAACACCACCGGCTTGGAAACCCTAGTTTAGAATGAGATCCGAACTTTGGTCAAAAGATGAAAGTTATAGATAACATGTATGTCCTTCTACACACCAAATATTAGAATAAAATATTAAGTTTTGATAGGCTAAAACCCCTTTGAAAATCTCTGTTGATTTTCAGTACCTGAGGAACATTCTGTCACATATTTTTATATAACCCAAAACACCTAATTTTAGTGACCTATTCCAAAAGTGGTCTACATGAGAATTGTAGCTAACCTATTGATGTATTTGTTTCCCAATAATCAGACCTTAAATCCTCTGGATGAAACCCCAAAACCGTTTTAAACCCTCTGTCCAAAACTGGCTCTGTTGAGTTTTGGCTGCTGACAGAACCTATTTTTTAAATTGGCCAGAAAGTCTACCTTGTTTCAAACAACTATCCTTATATCTAAACATGAAACATGTAGGGAACTTGGTAAAGTAGAACATACTAAAAAATGGGCTCCTTTGGACTTAATTTGATACCCCAAAATCCAGAACAACAGAAGCTAGTTTTTGGTAAAAATCTGGAGTAAATGTTGAACCATTTTTGCTTAGAATGAAATGTTCACCCCTTTGCCTTAGGTTTTGCCCTTAGTGATAAACATGAGACTTGTAGGATATATTTTTATCTAAATGGTGTATAAAAATCATACCTTAATTCTAAATCTAGATACCCCAAAACTTGGTCGCCCCTTTTAATTTAATACTTGGTTTTAGCCTTAAAAGTTGCTAAGTGTTGTTTGGGCACCCTTTGCTATGAGACCCTAGTTTTTGTAAGATGGTTGATTGAATTAGTCGATTAATATTTCTAAGTGAATGTACGATAATTTAGAACCCATGCAATCATGTTGAATCATATCTTGTGAATTGTAGCATTTGCCTCACATACTTAAACTTTATGCTTTGCGCGTTATACCATAAATCTTGCCATGCTAGTTAATGCCATGCAATGAATTGTTGCACTTGATATCAATGGTACACATTATGAGCATTGTCATTTGCATCTTGGCATGTTGGAGTCCATCTGTACAAACCGTTGTTGGGATGGACTGCGTTGAATTTGTCGTTCTAGGTTCAGTATCTAGGGTGCCCCTAGTTGTCATTTTTCGAAAATGTTTTGGGATGTATTCCCCTTGTACACCTTGGGTTCATCCCCGGTGTTACAAAATTGGTTTTTACACCCTGGGTGCGTCCCTGTTGTTTGAAATGGTTTATGGATATTATTGGGTACCATGGGTTCGTCGCTAGCATTCTGGTTTCGATAATTTAGATTTTTAGGTAAGTCGAAGAGAGCCTAGTTTGGCTGACCTAATTCCATTGTGGTGGTAAGTCGGAGAGAGCCCCAATTATGGTTGTCCTAAATCCCTAATCCTAGTTCTTTGCTTTGGGTAATTCAGAGATAGCCTAATTCGGCTGACCTAATCCCATTGGGTGATTCGGAGGCCCTTATTTGGCAGACCTAATCCCACTACCGTGGTAAGTCAGAGAGAGCTCAATTTTGACAGACCTAAACCCCTCACTTTGGTACTTTGTATAATGTGAACGTTTCTTGAAATCTCTTAGACATTGGGTTGACACCGGCGCATCACGAGTCTTAAGGTGGAACTTGCTAGCCCGAATAGGGATGGATAATTTACTGGTTGGCCCGCCCCCACACCGTTGCCATTAAGTAAAACAGCTGTGGCATGAAGCCCGGAGACGTATTTACTATTCGCAACGAGGCGCGATGATGGCTTTGGTGATCAAGTCCCATTAAGTCTAATCTGGTGATTCCCGGCGTGAAATTCTTATTCTTTTCTGGGTGCATTTTGGGTTGGGCATCTGCATTTCATACACACATGTTTATTGACTTATCTGCTATCTTGTCATATTCTTGTGGTGAATTTTGTGCCGTGAGATTAGTTAGAAGGTTAGAGTGTTTTGCTTCTAGGTCTTGGCTCATGCCATTCGTGCCACAGGTAGGGTGGAGTTCTTGGAGGAAGTCAACCCCGAGGGAGAAGAAGAGTTTGAACAACATGGTGAGTTCCAAGAGCACACGAATCTAGCTGACGCATTTTGAGGAGTTGAAGCTTTTCGTTTGTATATTCAGATTTCTCGTGTTTAGTGTAATTATTGAAATTTCTTGGTTGAACTGTAATACTTATGTACTTTTGAACGGTTCAAAACTCGTTTATAATGTAATAACTAACGTATGTAAATATGAATGAATGGCTAAAATATCCCGTTATTTATATTTATGTATGTCCCGACGTGCCCGGAGGACGGGGCGTCACATGGTTGCAGTGAAAACATCTGTCTTTTGGCTTTTTCACACCAGTCTATGGCCCACTAAGTACCCAGAAAATCGTGTCCCCCTGTTTCTAAACCTTTTCCTTTTTCATGCCTTTCAGCCTAGAGAAAGAACTTTTTTCAAAAACAAACACATTTATTGGTATTGAAAAAATACCATTTGTAGTTAAAGTTATATCCAAATTACATTTTCAGTTAACAAAATTTGGTCCCGTAAGTTTGTTTTCTTTGAGTATTGAAGCGAGTGAGTTGAAATCCATTTTATTCCTGAGAATTACATAATTAATTAAAATCATTAATTATGATGAGCAAAACTTTGAATTCATTTTAATTTCGTTCCCTCTACCATTTTAAAATTAATTCGCCAGCAGCCTGGTTACCTGAGAATAGCATGGTACGATGGGTGGACGTTTACTATTCTTCATTTGACTAGACATGTCAATTTTTTTTAATTTTACTAACTAGGTAACTGACCATGCCAAGAAAATCTAAATAACTGACATAGCTTCGGTCCAATATATAATAGCAGTGACTCAGATGGAGAGGATACTATTATATACGGCTAAGTGTTAACCATCACCTAATCCTAAATCAATCGCTTCGCAATGAACCCTTCAGATGGAGAAGTGATCCACACTAACAATTATCCAAAATTATTTCAAAAGGAGGTTTGTACTGGCGATACCGCAATTAATCTGTCCGTTGAGGAGGAAAGCCTTACTGCCGACACGCAGGGTTTAAGTGCATCGCCTGCAAACTGGTGATGGAGACCGCCAGATTTATCTGTGAATAAATTTTCTCTCCCACTTAGATTTTTAAAATATTTTTTAGGAATATAAAAATTTGTTTAATTAAAATAAATTTATTAATTTAGAAAGTTACACGATCAGAAAGAATCAAACATCTTTCTGTGTACACGATTTCAAAGATTCTGGTTTCTCAAACCATCTTTTTCGTGTTTAAATGCGTAACAAATAAAATTTAATAAATGCACTGTTTTTCCTCCAGCTTTTCAGCTAAGGTAGTGATTAAAGGCATTTATTTATTTTATTATCCGTTCCACATTTTTCAAAAAATAATAATTTATTTTGATTAAATATTTTTTCATTTAATTAATTCAAAATTCAGAATTTATTTATCACGTTTTCAAGATATCTAATTTAAAAAAAATCATCTTAAACGTGATATTTTGTAAAAAAAATAAAATATCTAAATTTTTTCTATTTAATTTAAATTAATTAATTAAAAAAACTTAATTTTATTTTTTATTATAAAATATTTTAATTAAAACCGAATATTCGAATTAATTAAACTAACAGGATAAATTAAAACAAATATTTATCATCTACGCAGTTAATAAAAAAAATTAAATGCAAGATAAATATAAATTCCGATTTTATGATCCATCTAAAACTCAAAAGAGTTTCAGTATCCTATTTAAGATAAGCTTCCAATTGCATCGGGAGACTACTGCGGTTTGGATAAACACTGCTGGCTAAAACTGTTGCTCCACTAGGATTGGGATTGCTTTTTGGATTAGGAAGCCATTGTTTTAATATAACCAAAATAGTGGGTTTTCCAATTGGATTGCTTTTGGCGTGGAAAACAGCTGGATTTGAAATAGCAGTCAATCAAACTCCTGATTAAAACCAAAACAGTATGGGATTTCCGAAACTTGCTTCATTGTTTCGCTTGGAAAACCTGTTGGGATTCAAAGTGCCGTTTGGCACTGAATTGGAAAATCGCAGCCTTTTTGCTTGAAAAGCTGCCAGCGGCTGTGTATTGGATGAAACACACTACTACTGTTTCTTCAAACAAAAAGCCACTGTTTCCCTTTAAAATACCGGCGTCGAATCTGTTTGGAAACCAGCGGTTTTTGATGCTGCAGCCAATTGGGAATTGCACCGGCGCCTGTTTGCTTCCATTTTGGATTGTCGTTTGCTTGCTGAGTCACCTCTATGCACCGAAGCCTCATGGAATCCACTTGGGAAACACATTGCGCCACTGTGCGCCACTGTGTGCGCTTCCCCAATAGGAAATCACCGGCTGTTGCTTTGGTTCCAATGGCGCAAACTGATTAGCTGCTGCGCCACTTTGCAAACTGCTTTTGTTAATCTGTTTGGAAACCAGCGGTTTTTGATGCTGCAGCCACTTGGGAATTGCACCGGCGCCTGTTTGCTTCCATTTTGGATTGTCGTTTGCTTGCTGAGTCACCTCTATGCACCGAAGCCTCATGGAATCCACTTGGGAAACACATTGCGCCACTGTGCGCCACTGTGTGCGCTTCCCCAATAGGAAATCACCGGCTGTTGCTTTGGTTCCAATGGCGCAAACTGATTAGCTGCTGCGCCACTTTGCAAACTGCTTTTGTTGATTGGAAACTACCAGAAGCTTGTTTGCTGCAGCTTGCTTGGGAATTGCTGCGAAGCCACTGTGCATGGTCTAAAAAACCACTATTTCCCCGGCTGTTTGGATGAAAACGGCGCTGCATGCGCCGACAGCGTGTTTGGCTTTTGGCGCTGCTGCTTCGGCTTTTGTCCCTTCTCCGTTTTTTTTATTTAACTAGAAAAAAATTTTGAAAAAAATTATTATGAAGCAATAAAAAAATTTATTCGTAGCTAAAACCACCGGAACCACAGCCGGTTGCCACCGCCAACCACCACCGTTTCTTCCATACATGTTCTCATTTTTTTTAATAAATTAGAAAAAAAAACTTAAAGAACATAAAAAAAATTATATCGAAACCTATGTCCTGTAGGCTCACATTTGATCTAAATTTAATTAATCTATCACGATCAACCCCCGTGATTAAAAAATTAAATTAAATCATCATCCACGCATTCAATCAAACATGAAAATAAATGATGATCATAAAATCGGGATTTAAATTGCCTACAAAACAAAGTTAACACAGTTCTAAATTTACCCGGCCCAGATAAACCGTAAACAAAAAACAAAACGGCTCTAATACCAATTTGTTAGAGGCAATACTGTAAAGATCATTGTTTTTGAAGACAATTTTCGGTAAAAAATTAACAGGACGGACAAACGCCGAAACGGGCTCTAGATAAAACTTTTGACGTCGAATGATAAAAAATAAACCCGTGCAACCAAAGTTAATTTAAAGCAATACCTTTTATCGATCTAATATTCAACTACGACTTGATTCCGAATTGAAACTCCAGTCAGATCTTCTACTGTATTCCCTTACGCAATCCTCGAACGTAGTGTGGGCTACGATCCTCCAAGAACTCGTACCAGCAGAATTCCGATATATTTAAGTCTTGAAAGACAAAAATAATATCATAATATAATGACAAAAAAATCATCCAAATTGATTCAGCTTACCCGCATATATATAGAGTTACAGCAAGAACCTAGGAAGTAATTATAAGTTAGACTTCCAATGAAACACAGAAGACACCTACTAGAGGTTTCTGCAATTATGGGAAGACATGCAGCGGTTTCTGCAATTTTCATAAAATACTGAATTACAGTTCACACCACTAAAAAAAACTATAATTGCATTCTGACCCATAATCTAAAGACCTTCTTGCATTGAGTTCCTGTTATTAAATACTTACCATTTCTCTCCACGTTAAGATTCTCGATACCCGCTATTTAAATTTAATTGCTGACAATTTAATTTAATCGGCATCTTAATATTCCTTAAACCATGCCGCTTAACTTATTTGACCGCCGCATAATTAAATCCACCTGCAGGGTTTGATTCGGTCAAAACTTATAAGCATCCTTAACGGGGTATCATCAATCTCGATATACGGGACATGAATTTTGTCAATGATTAATATTTATCATAGAAATAATACTGTTATCCAACTTACCGGGAATATAGACCCATATAAGATCGCACCCTCTAATGAATCAAAACAACGAATATTAAATATATGCAAATCAAT
>JAULJZ010082555.1:0-12609 GCA_032270985.1 Heliamphora pulchella
GAGAGAGAGGAGAGGAGGAGGAGGAGGAAGAGGAGGAGGAGGAGGGGAGTTTAAGGGTAAAATGAAAAAATATAAAAAAAAATTGATAGAATCAATATTTTTTCGTTAAGTTACTAACAGAATATTAACAGTTGAATTTATTTGAAATAAACAATCAAATCAAAGAGAATGTCAGTGATATTTTAAACATTTCAAGGATGATTTATGTTTTTGTCAGAAGCTAGAAGAGTGGTCAGTGTAATTTACCCAAATATTTAATATATTACTTTTTAATTTAAGTTATAGTATTTAAAATGACAATATAAAAAAAAATTTTAGAGAAAAATTAATTTTTGTATTAATATTATTACAATCGTTTTATTAAAATGTTAAAATCTTTAAAATGTGAATAAACTTTCTAAATATAAAAAGAGTAAAAAAAGAATAAATTATTTTTTTTTAGAATAGCAAGTAATATGACTTAAGTTAATTTTTTTTAACACAAATAAAGGTATCCCAAACAAACCAAAAAAGATGTTTTAATTTTTTTCACTCTTTTTTCCTTTGTTAATTTAAGTTTTCGTTACTTGTTTTTAGTTCGCTAAGAACCTTATAAATTTCTTACTTAAAATGTTTAAAAATTTAGTCATTAAATTTGTATAGACACTAAGAATAATCCATTCCTAGGCACTCTCACATTTTTTTAAAGATAGCTTATGTATTTTAATACTTAATTTTAAATTTTATTTTCTAATTAATAATCGATATACAAAAATAGAAAAATTTCAATCTTAATCAACTTCAATATTAATAAAAAAATTATTAAGTGAAATAACAAACTAAAATATCAAGAACACCGAAAAAATTCAAACACAACCACAAAAAAAAAATCGGACTTTATTGTGATTACACTACCTAAAGCCATTGATTGCTTCATGTTATGTCTACCGTTAAATTACTATATAAAAGTCATTTCAAATCTATTAACTTGTTAATAATTTAATAATTAATTAATTAATTAATTTTAAGACACTCAATTAAAAATACAACTTTATTAGTTTGTTAATTTGTAAAGATAAAAAAATTAAGAAAATATAGTAAAAATAAAAACAAAATTATTTGTTTCATTTTATCGTTTAGATTTTGACACTTAGGGGTTGTTTGGAGTGGCAGACAAGAGATCGAATTGGACTATTAATCTGGAGTATATGTTATAATACTATATTTGTTTATATAAAAATTTCTTCGAACTATTTATCCGGATGGATATGGAATCTCCCAAATGATAAATAACTTAGTAAGAAAAAGGGTGTGGAATTAAGAGGGATTAAACTATTAATTAATAATGACTAATTTATCATTCATTTTCTCATTTTACATTTGTTCTTCACTCAATTCAAAAAACTGTTTTATTCTAAATAATAGTAAAATTTATGCTAATATCTCAAATGCTATCATTTTAAAAAAATAAGTATATTAAATATTTAATAAAAAGAAAAAAAAAACTATTATAAAAAAATTGTTTCAAAAACTCTAAATTTTTTTAGTTTTTTTAAAATATCATAGAGAGTGTTTGAGAATGCTACTGCTAGTAGTTTATAAATTGTAACTTATAACAGAAGTTGTAAATATTTGATAAAAATTGTAACTTGTAGTTAAAATAGAAAAAAAAATTATTAAAAATTATAATCGAAGTTATGAGTGTTTCGAAAAAATTGTAACTTATAACTAAAATTAGTAGTATAAAACTAAAAACTAGTAGCAGAAACTTGGTTAAACACTCCCATATCTAGTTTAGCTTATTTGTAGGTGTATTTTATTACATTATCATATAAGGGTATTTTTGTCCAAATATTATTATTATTTATCTAATCATTCATAAAAACAAACGCAACACTTCACAAAATTAGGGACCGTTAATACGAGGGATTTGATATCCCAGGACAATTAGCATTGGAACTGTAAATCCAAGCTAATTCAGTTTGTGATTCCAAACATGGCCTTACATTATTGTCACATCAAAAGTTCTAACTTGTTTTATAAGTAGATATCTAATTCTAAAAATTTAAGAGCGAAATAAAAAGTAATATTAATAATTTAATGATTAGTTAATTAATCAATTTTAAAGTATTCAATTTAAAATAAAATTTTATTATTTTTTTAATTTATAGATATAAACAAATAGAAAAATTAATAAAAGTAAAAATTAGATTATTTTTTATTAGATTAGTAAAAGGAGAAGTAATAAAAATAATTTTTTTTATTTTTCTACAAAAAAGAACATAAGATATGAGAGATAACAAAATAGAAGGCCAATATTATTTCATTTCAATGGTTAAATTTTTTACATTTACACAAATATCACATCAAGAATTTTATATTGTATAATAAATTTAAGGGATAATTACACTTATCTCTCTTGAGATTTAAGCTTATTACAGGGAGCTCTCATGTGGTCTCTGAAATTACACTAACCTTCCATGAGATTTAATTTTTAACATCAATTCCACCTAACTGTTAAAATTTTCGTTGAAATTTAACGAAAATCGCCAATTCCACCCCAAAATCGCCAATTCCACCCCAAAATCACCATTTCCACCCCAAAATCATCATTCAAATCACATTTCTCTCCCCTAAAACCACCATCCCCCCAAAATTTCAACAGAATTGTAGTTTTGGAAATGATGATTTTGGAGTGAGAATGGTTGTTTTGAAGGGAAAATGTAGTTTGAATTGTGGTTTTTGGATGGAAATTGTGATTTTGGAGTGAGAACGACGATTTTTGTTAAATTTCAACGAAAATTTTAACAATTTGGTACAATTGATGTTAAAAATTAAATATAAGAGTAGGTTAGTGTACTTTCAGAGATCATATGGGAGATCCATGTAATAAGCTTAAACTTCAGAGGAGATAAATGTAATTATTCCTAAATTTAATATTTTAATTTAATTATATTTATACATATTTAATTAAAATTAAAATTTTGACTTTAAAGAAAATGGCCTATTGTTATTTCATTTTTTAGGATCACACGTGTGATGATAGTCACGAATATTAAAATAATCATGAATAAATAACACGCTAAAACAATTATTATGGTGTTTGATAATGATAGTGTTTGACATTCTTAAAATTAATGGTTTATAAATTATAATTTATAATATAAATTGTAACTAAAATAGAAAAAAAATATAATTATAAGTTGTAATAGAAATCGTGGGTGTTTATAAAAATTTATAGCTTATAACTAAAATTAGTAACAGAAAGCTAAAATCTACTAGTAATAGCTTTGCCAAACACTATCGTTGTTAAAATTAAAAATTTATAGATAGTAGCTTGTAGCAGAAGTTGTGAATGTTTGGTAAAAATGTAACTTATATTTGAAATAAAATAATAATAATTATAAGTTGTAATAAAAGTTGTTAGTATTTGAAAAAATTTGTAAGTTAAACCTAAAATTGGTAGTAAAAAGTTAAAAATTATGAACTATTGCTTTGTTGTAACTCATTTTAATTTTACACTTCTAATTTTAGTTATAAATTACAATATTTTGCTTTTAATAATGTTTAGCTCTAAAATGACTTTGCAAAAATTTAAGAGCCCGAGGGTTACAATACAAGTCCCGATTGCCAACTAGCATAAAAGTTAGTTTTTTGTTTTTTTGTATTTTTAGTTAAAAAGCTAGATTAATTTCAAAGTACGTTATTTGATAATTTAATGTTTAAGTTAATTTTTTTGAAATTAATTGTTTGGGTTAAAAGCTTTTTTTTTTCTCTTTGTTCAAAATGGATAATTTTATTTTTTTATATATTTAATATTAACAATTATATGTAATCAGTAGTGGTAATAAATAAGTTATAAAAAATGGATATTATTATATTTTAAAAGAGGTAGGAGTTTAAAAAAAATATTCTAAAAATATTTGTTTTGATTTGACATTTTAACATTTTAATTTTTAATTTTTTACCAAATGAGTAATTTTGACTTTCGGCTTTTTAGTTAAAAAACTAAATAAGCTAAGTTGCCAATCTGGTCTTAATTATCAAATTTTAAATATAAGAAACGTAGCTTAATATGAGATATTTAAAAATTAAAATATTTTTATTTTGTAATTGCTGGGGTAGTCAATTAAACGAATAGAAATAATTTTATAGTTGAAAGATGTAGTAAAACAATTTTATGTTTTATAGCTAAAAAAAAGTGAATATGTAAATAAAAATATGAATATGTATGTAAATGTATATACGCATATAAGAGGTTTTATTTTTTATCCTATATTTTTAAAATTTTATAAAACCAAAAGATGAAAATTAATTTCGAGCTATTCTATATTAATGAAATAATTATTTGTTTTCTCCGTCTTATTTGGATAAATAAAATGGATTTCAATAAAAGAAAAAAAAAATCTTACATAATATTACCAAACCAACCCTATAGTACTTAATGCATTTGCTTTTAGAGAGTTAACATTAGTATTACAAAACAAAAGAATTTAAATAGGTTTTTTTTTTCATATCTCTCCACTTTTGAAGAGATTAAAAAATGTGATTTCAAATGATAATTAAATATTTCTATTTTTTTCATTTATCTTCTTTAGTTATCCAAACATATGATTGGTGTGATAACACAATTATTTTTTTCTTTTCAAATCACTCAATCCAAATGAGTTGTAAATTAGATACCATTTTATTTATTTTTTAAATTCATGTCATGAGAAAGTAATAAATTAAGGAATTTGATTAATATTATCATATTAATTAAAAAGTTATCATTATATTTAAAATATAGTGATCAATGATTAATAACATGTGCTTTTTTATAATTTAAAAAATTAAAAATCAAAAAAATAAAATTAGTACTTTCAAACTCAACCACTTGACTATGCATATATTACTTATAATGTAGTAGATAGATAAGGAACTATACTAAGATCGATCTAAGTTAATGTTTAAAAATAGTTCATATACAATTTAAAGGGTGATTTTATTTACACCACAAAAATGACTGCGTACATATATTTATAAAACGAACATATTTTCAAATTTTAAAAAATTTAAGCTTTGATTTATACACCCCTCTTAATACCCAAAATATATTTATTCAAATTCTTTCAAATTCAAATCCAAATCCTAACCCTAACCACCACCACCAACCCCGCCACCGCATCCACCCATCTCTTCATTTTCTCTCTTTATTGTGACTCATCTTCATATTTTTTATGGTTTATATCGTTCGAGTTATAACAGCTCTAGAGAATTTGTTAAGTTTTTAACTTATATATTTTTTTATTTTATAAAATCAAAACATGAAAATTAATTTCTAGCATTTCTATATTAATGACAAAAGTCAATGAAAAATAAACGTTAGTTGAACTTTAAATTAGATAACATTTTATTTATTTTTAAGTTAATATAATGAGAAAGTAATGAATTAAGGAATTTGATGAACATTACCGTATTAGTTAAAAAGTTATTATTATATTTAAAATTATAGTAATCAGTGATTGATTGACATGTGATGTTCTATAATTTTAAAAACTAAAATTCAAAAAAAAATAATACTTTCAAACTCAACCACTTAAATATGTATTTTTATAATACAGTAGGTAGATAAGAAAACATAAGTGAGATCTAAGTTGACTTGAGCGATTTATCGGTATATTATTTTAGACAATTCACAATTTTTGTGTGTGTGCAGTATTTAGAGAGAGAAATTTATTTATTTTTTATTCCACCACTAGCTAGTGACAGTGTTATAGTAGCAGGATATGAAATTGGCGAATAAATCATTAATTAATATTCATTATTCGATCTTTCAAATAAATAGGACACTCTAGAGGTGCTATTCCTTGACTCTTCAAGATGTCTCGGCTACGAAACTGCAGCTCACCATAATTTTAACTTTTGGAAAGAATGATGCCTCATTGTACTTATTGAAGCAAATACAACGGACAAATTTCACTGGTCATTGTCCTGAAAAGACGCCTATGGTCATTGAAGACGATAGCATGGTGATCATGGTAGTTGTTGGTAGTCATCAAAAGTGGTAGAGGTAAAAATATAAGGTGTTGAGATAGAGAGATAAACTGTTGAAAGTGGAAGAGGTATTTTGATTTAATTTGATTCAATAATTTTTTTTGTTGGACTTAGTATTGTATGACACGTTTATTATTGACCTTAAACCAAAACTCTTATTTAGAAATTTATGTAATAAAAAAGAGTAAGAAGTGGACGGACGTAAGGTTGTGTGCCGTAAGGTTGTGTGCCACATTTCTCAAGCAATATCTTTCTCAATGCTTAATTCGCAACTCATACTTTTTTAATTTCTTTGTTAAAAATAACATAGCTCGTTTGTAAAAAATAAAAAAAATAAAAAAATCAATTCGAGAATACTCTATTTAAACTCTTATTCATTTTAAAATATAATAATATTTATGCTTGTTAATTTATTTATTACTAGTGCCACCTATATATAGTCGTTATAATTAATTATCTAGGAGGCCAACAATACTGTCTAATTTGAATAAAAAATAAAATTTATTTATACAATCAAATAATTTTAAAAAAATAATTTAGAAGCTATTTTACCAAACAACTAACTTTGAATCTAATTTAGTATTTTTGATTAAAAATATAAAAAGCAAAAATTAATAATAACTAGCTTTTAAGTTAATTACTAATCAAGGTATCAATGTAGGTGAACAAATTGCCAACTAAAAAATCATGATATTCAATGATAATGTAATTCTTTCCAAGACTACTTTTATCGATTTTATTACAAGCAAATATATCAAAAATTGTGCTTGGTATAAACTGAAGGCTTATTCGGCACAATTAGGATCAAGAAAATTGGCTCAGTATTGATGACCCCGAACAGGGTATGGACCAAACTCCTTATTGTCGAACTCACTGAAAACTCCTTGCTCCTCCGCCGAACTCCTACACCACCAAGAACATTGTCAGTGCCATCCGATATGGTTTGACTGGGAGGCACTCCGACGCTCAAGTTAAATATTTCTTAGGGAGGTTTCTAGTCAAGAATTGGACTTAGAATTGTGTACATGTGGGTTAAGAGCACCTCCCTTCATATAGGGACCAAAACCTCATGCGGCTGAATCCTCTTGGGATTCTGCCTCCTATTCTTAAAAGATTGTTTCCTATCCTGATGCGATTCTGATTTGTTTTCATCTTATATATCTGATCAGATCGTATCAAAGATGGAAACTTGCTGAGTTATCCTTCCTTTTAGGGCCATTATGGGCATTATTTGGTCTAAACTGCCCGTTTCTGTGGCGGGCCGAACTCGCTTAGGGACAGATATGAAATCAACCTATTTTTGGGTCAGCTCCTTCTTGGGACTTTGGTCCCACTCATTTGGGCTCGGCCTAAGGCCCAAAGCTTTTATCCTCCCTCAACTGCCCCCAAACTCTAGTTCTCGCTTGGTCGGACAGCTTAGGGGAGATCTAGAGTTCAAGTTCTAGTTCAGCTAACAGTCCCTGTCGCATAGTGTATGCTCGGTTGTACCGTTCGGGATATGTGTTGGAGTCCCAACAGGCGCTCTGCTGTTCAGAGGGCTTTACTTGATTCTTCGGATGGTGGTTAAGCTACTCAGACCCCTTGGGCTCCTCTTGTGAATGATAACGGATGGTCTCGAGCCTTATTTTGTTGATGTGGCGTGCTATGATTGGCGCGTGGTGGTGGTGACCATCATCAATGATTATTCGCGCCGTTTCAAACGTACGGCGCATTAAATGCGCCTATTGTTTTGAAACGGCGGGTATAAATACCCGTCATGCTGTTATTTCTTTCTTTTCCACCATTTTCGAACCTTCAAGTTTTTAGATTTTCTTTGCCATTTCGTGGTGAAAATCGGCCCAAATTCTGGTGAAGTGCATTTCCAGAAACCGACGGCTCAAGACTCGTCACCTTGTGATTTTGTAAGCATCTTTTTGACTCGTTTTCCCATCTTTTTGCTTTGAGACTAGCTTTGCCCATTTTTCCTCAGTTTCTCTTCTATCTTTCTTCCTCTCTTTTCCTTTTTCAAAAATTTCTGAGTAGGACGGGCAAACTCAAGAAGCTGGTAGCGACGCCGGCGGCGTTGCAAGATTTTCGTCGTCGATACCAGATTCCTGAGGACGTTGGGATCACTCTGGCGAACCCCGGCGATTCTAGTGAGGGGAACTAGGAAAAGCTCCCCTTCCTCTAGTTGCAGAAGTGGAAGGGGGAGTTCGGTTCCCACTTCATGCTCTTTTTCGTTGAGTACTTCGGCACTATAGAGTGAGCTTAATGCAAGTTTTCTCTAACGTGTTTAGAGTGATAACGGGAGTCGTGGAGCTTAACTGAATTTTATGTACCAATCTCGGTATCTGGGACATTATCTATTGTTACAATATGGTTAAGCACTCCACAAGGTCCTATTACCTCAAAGCGAAGAGGGTGAACAAAAAATTAGTGATCGAACTACCGGACTCGGGGAAGGACGTCGGTGACGACTTTCTCTATATCACCGAAGACTTTGAGTTCGGTCCTAATGAGGAGCATGACATCTTCACGGTTCCTCGGAAAGATGGACTCGGCCCCGGTAGTTTCTGTCACCATTTGTTTGTCTTAATTCTTCACTAAACTTTTGTGTTCATCCGAATACTTATTTCCTTCTTTGTTCGGCGCAGGTGCTATAGCGAACAACTCTTCTCGTGGACCCTTACCCGGTGTTCACTTGGAGGATTTGA
Source organism: Heliamphora pulchella (assembly GCA_032270985.1). Classification (NCBI taxonomy): domain Eukaryota; kingdom Viridiplantae; phylum Streptophyta; class Magnoliopsida; order Ericales; family Sarraceniaceae; genus Heliamphora; species Heliamphora pulchella. The sequence goes on from JAULJZ010082555.1 coordinate 8,709, forward strand.
AGAAGGTCTGGCATACAAGGGTCTCCCCGAACAGAAGGGTCTTGGGAGAGCGGCCCACATCCTCCTCACGTACATTCCAACCTACCAGAGTTTTATTAGGCCCAACATGTCTGGTGTTCGGGTGGTTACCGAAGCTTCCGCGCGGTCGACACTCTAGAGGTGATAATTCTCCCATTCACTAGGGCAGAGAGACAAGTTACCATCGCCCAGCCTTCGTTCGTCGTGGCCAAGCCTGGTCCCTCATCGCCAGGGTACACAATTTCAATTTCTTCTTCTTCTTCTTCACTAGCGACTTGTTCGGATCTTGCTCGAGTTGAGGAGATGGCGAAAAGAAAGGCCCCAGTTGCTAATCTTTCGGACTTCCTCACCCTAAGAGGTTCGAAGAAGAAGGTCTCAGTGGCTTCCACCGCCAGGTCCAAAGTCACAGACCTAGTTGTTGAGCTCTCTGTGGTAGCACCTGATCAAGAAACGCGCCCAAGCCCCAAAGAGGCTGAAAAAAGCTGCTGACGTGGCTGAAAAAGACAAGGGAAAAGAGAAAGAAGGGGAGAAAGAAGGGGGAAAAGATAAAGGAAAAAGGGTGGTTGAGGCCGAAGAGGGGCCAGAGCCTTGGACCCCCAGGCTGACGAGGGTAGACCGTTTCATTAACGTCGAAGATAAGGCTGCCTCGCCGGATACTTCTTATGGGCTGAGCAAGGCCCTTCTTCTCCCAGCCGACATGGAGGAGGTTAGGAAGCTCCCTCATGAGAAGCTAGTGAAGTCCACTATTCGCCACTCCATCCAGGTATCATTTTAAGTACCTTATTCTTCTCATCTTATCGTACCCCCTATGAGTTGCTTATAAACTTTCTTTTGTTTGTGCAGAGTCTTCAGCGCTTAGCTGCCATGGTGGAGTAAGTTGAGGCCCAGCAGGGCGGACTGACCAAGCTCTGTCAGGCCAACTTCAAGTACCTCCAGCAGATCGGGAAGCTGAAGGGAAGTCTTCAGGAGAAGACCAAGATTGCTGATGTGTAGACACCCCAATTTGACCCCGCCTAATCTTAGGTGAATTCGATGATAAAAACAGGTAGAATGGTACTTCAGTTCGATCCTCCGAAAGTGATCCAAGCTTGGTATTTGAACCCGAAACCTTCAAATCAATGAAATTTTGTTGAACCTTCGATAACTTGTTGTCCAAGTCATTTCAAAAGTGGCGACCACCATGTTCATTGTGGCGACCGTCAATAGAGCCTCTTGAAAATCCTAACTAAAAGTGGCGACCGCCGCCTTAAACCTGACAACCGCCAACTTTCAATGTGGTGACCGTCAATAAAACCCTTTGGAACATTCTTTCTACATGGCGACCGCCATATCATACTTGGCGACCGCCAACTCCAAATGGCCTAACATGTCCCAAAACGTGGCAGCATCTCATTGGTTGATAAACTCTATAAATACCGTATCTCTTATACATTTTAAAGGACAGAAAATTAGAGAGAGATTTAGTGGGAGAAGCTCCACCGATTCGTCGAGCAATCCGAACCCCGACGTCGAAACCCTATTGAAATACCGACACCGAAATCCTACCGAAATCTTGAAACCCTAGTTTGGATCATCGCCTGAGGACCGCATCACCACTTCCCAACTTGAGGTTTCCTTAGCAATTTAGGTATTTAGTTTGGATTCTCAGTCTTTCTAAACTCTATTTTTCTACCTATTTGGAGTGATCGGATTAATTTCATTATCTTACTTCTTTTATATTGTATAGTTGTTTCAATCATTAGAATTCATCTTTAATGAATATATTCAGCTTGTTTAGCTTGTTTAATTTTGTTTACCTTGTTCATGTGTTTACTCGGATATTAATTATTTTATTCGCATTAAGTTTATTAAATCATCATTAAATAGTGCTAATATAATTTAGTAATACGACTAACAATGTCGTTAGTGTTATAAGCCAAACACTTACATAAAAATAGTTGTAATTGTTAATATTATACTCATTTAATTCTAGTATTTCATTTCATTTCTTTTCTTTTTATATTAATTTAATGTTCTAACCTTCATTTTATTTTATTTTCTTTTAGTTAGTCTAATTTTCTTTCACTAGCATTCTATTTTATTTTTATTTTATTTTCTTGTAACATTAATTTAATACTACATTCCATTTTCTTTTTAACTGAATATTTTTTTTCTAACATTTATTTTATTTTTTCTTATTTTTTCTTTTTTCTTTTAATGTAGTTTAAGTACCTCGTAATGTTTCATTTATTTTTCTTTTCTTCTTATAATGCAGATTTTCCCTTTTAATGTTCATTTTTCTTTTTTTTTTTTAGTGTAGTTTTATTTTTCTTCTTTCTAGTATTCCACTTATTTTTCTTTTCTTTCTAATGGTAATTTACTTTTATTTCATAGTACTTATCTCAATTTTCTTTTCTTTTACCTTGTTAAATCCAAAAATCATAAAAATGTTCATAAACTATATTTTCTAAAAATGCAACTTCCTTCTCTTTTGTTTTCTTTTTTTTAAAATTTTTTTTTTATCTCTTTTAAAATATAAAATGTAAATAATTAATTTTTTTTTGTTAAAATAGCATTTTTCTAACATCTTTTCTTTCTAGTACAAGTTTCTTTTGTAAACTTTCTTTAGAATATTTCATGCATCTTTTATTAATTCATCATGTTAACCTAGTTTACTTTGATAATATGCACGCTTTAATTAATTTCTTCAAAAATTATGTTTAGAATAGTTTAGTTTATTTTGTAACAATTTATATTTAGATAATTTTAACAATTTTTAGCATATTTTTGTTCTTTTATTTGAATCATACTAATTTAGATTGTTTTAATAATATTACATGTTGGTGTGTTTCATGTATCATTTAGTTAGAAATTGCATGTCGTAAGATTTAGAAATTCATCTCTTTATTTGTCCTAATTTGGAGTGCTATGTACATATATTATGTATTTTTCATATTTAATTTTCGATGTTCTCTCTTTGTTTTCATTTTTTTTTTCATGCATTTGAGAAATTCTATTAAAAAATCAATTATGATTAGTAGTGGTCAACCTCATGGTTGAGCGAACGAGATGTCTAACACCTTTTTCGATTTGTACCTTAACTCCCGAATCCTCTTTCTCTGGTTAAACGTTTTAAAAATCAGTAGCCATTTTTATTTTTTTTAGTTTTCTAAAAAATTAAGTGCCGACTTTATTTTCAACAAAAGAGATTTTTAAAATTTGACTTTGAAGATGTTAAAATATTTTTCAAATATTTTTGAATTTCCTTATTTTTGAAATATTTTCAAAACTCCAAAATTCCAACGCCACATGATGCTGCTCGGGCAAGGACCTCCGAGTTGAAAGTGCAGGAGACAGCCTTGAAAAAGGCATATCCAGGAGAAGGAGAATGCCCTGATAGCCTCCCAGGTCCCGCTCGGGAAGGTTGAAGCGGAGCTGGCCATTGCCCAAGAAAAAGCCTACGCAGAAGGTGTGGCAGAGGCGACGGAGAACTACAAGGCCCAAATTCCAGGGCTTCAAGACATCATCTTTGGCTTCGCCTGGGAGACAACCCTCAAGGCTGCTAGGGTTGAGGCATCTTCCCCCTTATACTCTGATGTCCCCCTCCCAAGCAAGCAAGCCGTGGAAGAAGGGGGGAGGAGGCTGGAGGTTCCGTAGTTGTTGCTGCAGAAGCTGAGCAGGCAGTGCATACTGATGCGGATCTGGTCGTTCCTGTAGTGGCTGAAGAGGTGGGGACTCCAGTCGAGACCACTGAGGATTTCCTTGCTCCCTCATGAGGGCTTTATATTTTTCTTTTTGTTACATGTCGTTGTATGGCTCTTCGGAGATGTTAATCTTGTAGCTTCAGGGGTTCAAGCCCCCTTTAATTAATGAAAGGAAGTCTCTACTTTGCCTTACTATTTTC
>JAULJZ010082576.1:0-12608 GCA_032270985.1 Heliamphora pulchella
TCAAAAGAAAGAAAGTCTACTAACAAAAGAAACAAAAATAAAGGTGTTTTTAACAAAAGAGAGTTTGAGAAGAAAAAGAAAATGAAGAAGAAGTTTGTAAAAAGGAAAAGATGCCAAATGAAAAAGTTAGAAAATGCTACCTAAAGAGAACCTAACTATTAATATTTTATGAAAATAAAAGGAAAAGAAAAGAGAAGAAAGCAAAAGAAATGAAAAAAATGATAGAGTTTTTACTATTTATTAAGAAAATTATAATACTATTTAAAGGTGATAATTAACTTAAAAGTCTTTTTATAATTTTTGGGTTTAACAAAATAAAAGAAAAAAAGAATGAGATGAGTACTATGAAAGGGGAGTAAAATTAATATTAGAAAGGAAAGAGTGGAATATTAATAAGAAGAAAGATAAAGCCACATTAAAAGAAAATATAAAAAAGGAATAAAAGAAGTAAAACTACATTACAAAAAAAGAAAATAAAAAGAGATTAAATGCTAGAAAGAAAAATTACACTATTATGAAAAAGAAAAGAAAAGAAAAAAAATAGAAAAGAAAATGAAAGCTAGAGAAGAAAATTACAATACTATTAAAGGAGAAAGAAGATGGAAATTAAATGCTTAGAAAAGAAAATTAAACTAATGCAAAGAAAATAAAGGGCATTAAACTTAAAATTAAAAGAAGAGAAAATAAAATAAGAGTTGACGAAAAAAAAAGCAACTATTTAATTAGAAGATATGAATATAATATTAAAAATTACATTCATATAATATAAGTGCCTTGAATGTAACAATTAACATCATTAATGAGTTGCAATTACCAAAAATATTGGCACTAATTAATGAATACAAAAATTTAAAAAATAATAATGTGCTTAAGTGTGAATGTATGAGCAAAGAAATTAATTACAGTGACTAAACTAAACAAAGCAAATTAAACAATAAATAAGGTTAATTAAATAAACAAAAGAAACATGCAAAATTGAAATTGAAAGTTAACCCGATCACTCCAAAAGAGAGATAATAGAGTTAGAAGGATCGGGGATCCAAACAAGGTACCTAAAATCATGGAATCCTCAAATTAGGGAATGTGCTTCAATCCTCGAATGGTGATTCCAAGCTAGGGCTTCAAATGTAAGTATTGGAGATTTAGGACTCTGTATTTCGGTAGGGATTCGGCGCCGGGGCTCGAAATTGCTCGAAAACTCGGCAGAGCTTCACTCTCGAAACCTCTCTCTCATTTTCTATCCTTGAAAACGTACAAGAGGTACGGTATTTATAGAGTTCTTCATCCAATGAGATGTTGCCACGTTTTAGGGACACGTCAAGCCATTTGGAGTTAGCGGTCACCACAATGTAGGTTGGCGTTCGCCATGTTTTTGAAGGGTTCCACAAAGTTCTATGGCGGTCGCCACAATACAAGTTGGCGGTTGCTTGTTTGGAGGTGGCGGTCGCCACATTTGGCTAGAATTTTCAAGAGGTTCTACTGACGGTCGCCACAATGAACATAGCGGTCACCTTACTTGGGCAGTAAGTTTCGATAGTTCGACAAAATTTTATTGGTTTGAAGGTTCCGAGTTTAAATACCAAGCTTAGATCACTTCCCAAGAATCGAACTGGGGCACTATTCCACCTATATCAACAGATTTGCCTAAGATTAGGTGGGGTCAAATTGGGGTGTCTACACTGCCTAATTCAACACAGATACATACAACAGACTCCTACACGCTGCGACAACAGTCCTAACACTGAGAAAAAGATCCGCACTCAACAGACATCCTCACACATGCCTATACCATGGGATAAAACCGCGTACCACTGAATAACACTGAATACTACGGGATAACACCGAATCAACAGGATAACACTATATACTACGGAATAACACCGAACACTTATGCAACTACTTCAAGATCACATAAGATCACGTATCCATCTTACCATATGCATGAATATCAGAATTCTACAAGCAAAGTAAGAATAACCATAACGTTCCACATAATGACGCTACATAACCCGATAAGACATCACATGCCACACACCCATCATCCATTTACCCGAATGACTCATCCACGTACCGGGACCCGTCCACACACCGGGACAACCAACAATACGAAAAACCAACATCTAACCCGGAGGCCAACACCTGAACCTCCCACAAAACGGTTCTCACCAGAAACCCATCTTTAGACGAACAGCGGACCCACACGTCCCACACATAACCACCACGTACACATCCGTGCTATAACACCTCGCATCTATCCATGCACGTCGCCTCTGAGAAAGACACCCAAATCGAACACTTGGGACCACGACATGATCCCCGAATCACAACACGACCAACCAAACCCCCAAAAGAATCCAATAGTATTTCAGTCGACTAAGTCCATATATCAATTAACTGAATACCATTAGAAATGAATTGGAAACCAAGAACCCAACAAGCAAACCACAACACACAGCCCAGAACCTCAGTTGACTGGACCTCCGCCCCGAATCGACTGAAAACACGTTAGAAAAGCCAGAAAGCCCAAACCGAACAAGGTCAGTCGACTGACCTTCTAGGTCCAGTCAACTGAGAACCTAAAATAGAACCCTTTCAGTCAACTGACCTTCAAGGTCCAGTCGACTGACTTCCCAAACTCAAGATCCAATCGACTGAACCGGGCAGAAACCACCTCCGAGCTACTATTCCAGCCCTCCAAACCTCGAATCGAAGCCTCCAAACTCCCGTCCAACACCATCGGACATACACACACCCAAGCCTAACACCAAAACCTAGAAAGGAACACCCGATACTCGATTCCGTCCACCAAAAACGAGGAAAAATGGTTTTAAAAGCTAAAACCCGACCTTTGAAACAAAAGCTAATTTTCATATAGTTCAAGATGGTAAAAACACGCATGATTACACGTAGCACCCTTATAAGACATGAGAGTCTAGGATCCTACCTCGGTGAGTTAAAAACTCGATGCCTCGATCCACATGCAAAACCAAACTTCGTCGAAATGAAATTCTGTTCGGATGGATGCGTAGACCACGAAGCCAATAGCAAGGATTCGCTGCTGGATCGTTAAAAATTGAGCCCTGAGCCCCCGAGAAGGCAGAGTGGAAAAGGAGGAAACTTAGCTTGTAAGTTTTGAAAATATCTAACGCCAGATATTTATAGGCCACGAAAATTTTTTTTTTTTGAATTTTGAAATTCGCACCGCAACGTCCAACAACCTCGGGAACCAACCCCGCATGCATATTTAAATCAAAACATGCATCAAAAAGCATATAAACATGCTGCAACGAAAACACTAAACGTGCGTCGAAAAATGCTGAAAAAAAAAATGGGTTAGGGTCTCACAACTTTACCCCCCCTTAAAGGAATTTCGTCCCTGAAATTCAGCACAAGATCAAAAGAAATAAATCGTAATCGACACAGGCATAAGAGATAGTTAGCCAAACCATTCTTAGGATATAGTTTAACAAGGTTAGGCATCCTAAACAACGGCCAACTATCTCAAGGACACGGGATCTACAACTCACCCAACCTCACATCCTTACCAACCACTGCCTGAACATAGCACACCACTCACAGAGTCCATCGCCAACTCCCAAACAAATGCAAGAAAGAAACTGGTCCATAACCTGCATACTCAGAAAGTACCTCTATGCACTGGAGAAACATTTATATCATTCGGTACCACCGGTGTCCTGGAAGAACTAGGAACAGTAAGTACATACGCTTGGCCCTGTGTCATTCTGGCCTGTCCGCCATAATGCGGCACTTCGGCTACCGCACCGGCTGTACTAAACCACCCCTACCCCCTACAATCTGGGAAGTCTGAACTACAGGATACTGCTGTCGATCCTGCAAAAAAGAACCCTCTCGTGTGCCCACTGTACTCGGCGCACTCTCTCTTTGGGGATAGGTCCTGCGAATATGTCATGTCTGACCACATCGATAGCAAATTGACAGATCCCTTCCCTGGTACTGATCCGGTACGAAACTCTGGGACTACCTCAACTGTGGATCCCAAAATTGTCTCGACTGCAGGCAATCTGGCACATGATGCCCCGGCTGTCCACACCGATAACATCTAACCTCCCTCTGCTCTGGCCTCCCCGACAAAGCCACTGATGGTGATGGTGTAGAAAACTGCTGTGGTAACCCAGATGGGTGAAAACTAACACCAGAGGACATCTGCCTCTTGTCGAAACGCCCACCTGTCTGTACCTCTGTCCCACCCTATGGTGTCCTGGCCTCCCTAGAAGCTCGAATCTCTGCTAAGGTGTTCTCAATCCTCATTGTTGTCTCCACCAGCTCTATAAACACACGCAATCCCATGCCAGCCACTCGCTCTCTGATCGTCGATCTCAGGCCCCTCTCAAAACACCTCGACCTCAGCTCATCTGTCGCCACCAACTCTGGTGCAAAATGAGACAGGCTAGTAAACCTGGCCTCATACTGCATGACACCCATTGCTCCCTAGGTGGGAGTATAGAACTTCTCTCTATACAAGTCTCTAGATGAAGCAGGGAAATATTTCTCTGAAAAAACTCCAGTGAACGCAGCCCATGTGACCCCCACAGTATTTCTGGCACACTTCCACCACTCATGAGCATCACCCCTCAGCTGAAACGTGGCAAAAGAAACCCGCAACTCAACATCAGCTATTTGTAGCGTGTCAAGGAGCCAAGTCATCAATTCCAACCACTCTGTAGCCACTGTAGGATTAGGGTCCCCAGCGAAAGTAAGAGGATCCATGTGTCTGAACTCTCGCATCACCATTGTAGCCCCCGACTCAGGCACTCCCTCTCAAATGGTCTCACCCCTAGCTGCCTCAACCAGCTGCTGGATAGAACCAACCAGCACACGCAGCATCTCAGTCGCCTACATGGGTCTCTAGGGAGCATTTGCATCCCCAGCATCAGGGATAGGCACATCCCCTTAGCCAAAATCACGGCCACGGCCTTGACCACCACCGCGTCCTCTCCTCGCAGACATCACGTCTACATGAAAGAAACACAGAGCATAAGATGCAGCACAAAGCATAAACGTAAGCATGCGAACACATAGTCACATAGGTTCATACTGAACAAACTCCACGTACCGAGGAGAACGACAGGAATGAGGCATCAATCAGGATAACTTACTCAGATTCCCTGCTAGAAATCACGTCATCTAAACGCATTTCTAACTTAGCTCCCAAGTTTGTTAATCCAAACTCCCAAAGGAAGGACTAATCAATCCCAAGGTTCAACCCCTATGCTCACATATACACAACATTCGCATGCTTAACATGCTAACACGTTCATATTATCAAAGCATTTAAACACATGCAATCAACCTCACACGGTTATACAGTCTCTTCCCACGGCTCTTAGGTATTTGAACCCAGAGTTCTGATACCAAGTTGTCACACTCCAAACTCCGGGCCACGTGAAACACCCACAAGCAACCAAACATAACATCCAACCCGAGAATACACTCTCAATATAAAACATACATGCATTGTAGATAACAGCTAAAAGGCTTACATTACACAGTTCTAACACCAAAAAATATGCAAACATACATGTTTACAGAAAGAACAAAAAAGAACACTACAGATCTTTCGCCTCTCCAGTAACCCTGGGTCAACCTGCATGACCGGTACCTGAGAAACATTTTAAATCCCACACCATGAGCCAAAGCTCAGCAGAAACTAGACAAGCATGCATTATGAGCTAAACATGCTAGGAAAACGAGGTGTAATTTTTGACTCTCTTTCAAGCCATTAAAACAATTTTCACAAGAAAACGGAAAATCAAGGATAAAAACCAATTTGGACTCACCAGAGCCTTGAAAAATGGTTTGAAAACGGATTTTAGATCGCGATTCACACGAATCTTAAAAATAATTTGAAATTGGTTTTATCCGTCCCACAATGCATTCCATGCAATCCACGAATCTTTTCGGACTTTCACCGAAAGACCGCAGCCCCGCCTAATGCAACACAGATACATACAACCGTCTCTCACATGCCGCGACAACGGTCTTAACACTGAGATAAAGATCCCCACTCAACAAACATCCTCACACATACCTATACCACGGGATAAAATCGAACACTACGGGATAAAACCATACACCACGGGATAAAATTGCGTATCACGGAATAACACTGAATACTATGGGATAACACCGAATCAACAGGATAACACTATATACTACAGGATAACACCGAACACTTATGCAACTACTTCAAGATCACATAAGATCACGTATCCATCTTACCATATGCATGAATATTAGAATTCTAATAACATAGAAGCAAGAATAACCACAATGTTTCACATAATGACACCACATAACCCGACAAGACATCACATGCCACACAACCCTCATCTGTTTACCCGAACGACGCGTCCACATACCGAGACCCGTCCACACACCAGGACAACCAACAATACAAAAAACCAACATCTAACCCGAAGGCCAACACTTGAACCTCCCACAAAACGGTTCTCACCAGAACCCTACCTTTAGATGAACAACAGACCCACACATCCCACACATAACCACCACGTACACAACCGTGCCATAACACCCCACATCTATCCATGCACGTCACCTCCGAGAACGACACCCAAATTAAACACCTGGGACCACGACACGATCCCCGAAATCACAACACGACCAACCGATCCCCTAAAAGAATCTAACAATATTTCAGTCGATTAATCCCATATATCAATCAATTGAATACCATTAGAATTGAATTGGAAACCAAGAACCCAACTACCAAACCACAACACACAACCCAGAACCTCAGTCAACTAGACCTCAGCCTCCAGTCGACTGAAAACACGCTGGAAAAGCCAAAAAGCCCAAACAAAACAAGGACAATCGACTGACCCCAAACTCAAGATCCAGTCAACTGATCCCAAGATCCAGTCGACTGGCCCAGGCAAAAACCACCTCTGAGCTACTATTCCAGCCCTCTAAACCTCGAATCGAAGCCTCCAAACTCCCATCTAACACCCTCAAACATATACACGCGCAAGTCTAACACCAAAACCTCGAAAGGAACACCCGATACTCGATTTCGTCCACCAAAAACGAGGAAAAATAGTCTTAAAAACTAAAACCTGACCTTTCAAACAAAAGCCGATTTTCATACAGTTCAAGATGGTAAAAATACGCACAATTACACGTAACACCCTTATAAGACATAAGAGTCTAAGATCTTACCTCGGTGAGTTAAAAACTCAATCCCTCGGTCCATGTGCAAAACCAAACTTTTCCAGAATAAAATTTTGTCCTGATGGATGCGTAGACCACGATGCCAATGTCAAGGATCCACTGCTGGACCGTTAAAAATCGAGCCCCGGGCCCCCAAAAAGTTAGAGAGAAGGCAGAGAGAAAAATAAAGAAATTTAGCTTGTAAGTTTTAAAAATATCTTTTGAAAATATCTAACGCCAGATATTTATAGGCCATGAAAATATTTTCTTTTTTTTGAATTTTGAAATTTGCACCGCAACGCCCAATGGCTTCGGGAACCAACCCCGCATGCATATCTAGACCAGAACATGCATCAAAAAGCATATAAACATGCTACAACGAAAACACTAAACGCGCGTCGAAAAATGCCGAAAAAGAAAACAGGTCAGGGTCTCATATATGCCTTCTACATGACTATCAAAAGTCTTAGTCGGTAAGCTCTTTGTAAAAGAATCAGCAAGGTTGTCTCCTGATGTAATCTTGGTCAAAGCAACATCACCCCTCTGTACAATTTCTCGTATCAGGTGATACTTATGCTCAATGTGCTTTCTTTTCTTGTAAACTCTTGGTTCCTTTGAGTTTGCAACCACTCTGCTATTATCACAATAAACTGTAATAGCCGACTGAATTGAAGAGACCACGTCTAAATCCAATAGGAAGTTCTTGAGCCAAACGACCTCCTTTGTTGCTTTAGAAGCTGTATGTACTCGGCCTCTAAAGAGGAATCAGTAATGCAGGACTGCTTGATACTCCTCCAACTAATAGCTTCACCTCCTAAGGTAAACACATATCCTGAGATAGACTTACGAGAATCTTTGTTTGACTGAAAATTCGAGTTTGTGTACCATAAAGTACTAGACTGTCTGCTTGGTAAACCAACACATAATCCTTAGTCCTTTTCAAGTACTTAATTATATTATTTACCACAGTCCAATGCTCCTACCCTGTGTTAAACTGATATCTGATAACCATGCCAACGATAAAGCAGATGTCGTGTCTAGTGCAAAATATAGCATACATTAGGTATCCTACTGCCGAAGGATAAGAAACTGCCTTCATCTTCTCTATCTCATCAGGTGTCTTAGGACATTGATCCTTGGATAGAGTGATTTTATGCCTGAAAGGGAGAAACCCTTTCTTAGAATCCTGTATGCTAAAACGAGCAATGATATCATCGATATACTTTACTTGTGATAAGCCTAATATTCTTTGTTTTCGATCTCGTACAAGATTGATCCCTATGATGTGACTGGCTTCTCCCAAGTCTTTTATATCGAGCTATCCAAATAACTATACTTTTATCGTAGATAATGCCCCCACATCGTTTTCAATGAGCAAGATATCATCTACATAAAGTACTAGAAATATCACCATGCTTTCGTCACGCTTCTTGTACACACAGTATTCATCTAGACTCTGATTAAAATTATAAAATTTTATACCTTGATTAAACCAAGTATTCCAAAACCTTGATGCCTACTTAAATCTATAAATAGATCTCTTAAACTTGCACAACATGTGCTCCTGGCCCTTCGCTATGAAACCATCTATTTGTACCATATCGATACACTCATCAAGACTTCTGTTAAGGAAAGCTATCTTGACATCTATTTGCTAAATTTTGTAATCGAAATAAGCAGCAATGGATAAGAGAATCCGAATAGATTTAAGCATGGCTACTGACAAAAAGGTTTTCTCGTAATCGATCCCTTCTTCCTGAGTGAACCCTTTTGCAACAAGCCTAACTTTGACGGCTTCAACATTTCCGCCTGCTCCTTTCTTTCTCTTGTAGATCCACTTGCATCCAATGAGTTTTATCCCTTCGGGTGATTTTACAAGTTTTTAAACTTGATTGGAATATATAGATTTTCATCTCTGAATTCATAGCCTTTTGTCAAAGATCTATATCTTTGTCCTGAAGTGCTTCATTGTAGTTATAGGGTTTAGTATCCAATTTTGCTAGAATCTTGTCAAAAGACTCTCCCAAGAACATATACCAATCAGGTTGATGAATAACCCTTCCACTACGATGAGGCACTACATGTGTCCGTGCACTAATAGTAACACGTTGTGCAGATTCTGAACCCTGTGCACCAACACCCTATTCATGATTTGCACCTATCCCGATAATCCTCCCACTACAACGAGGCAATGGGATATCAGTGACTTGTGATTCCTCTTTCGTTCTACTGGTATTACCAATCAGTTCTTCCAAAATAATTTTACCATTGGGCTTGTAGTCCATAATATAATTCTCTTCCAAGAATCGAGCATTAGTGCTAACAATGACCTTCTGATCCTTAGGACTATAAAATAGACCATCCTACGTTCCCTTGGGATACTCTACAAAGAAATAAACTTCTATCATCGGTTCTAACTTACCCGCATTTCTTTTCAGCACATGTGCAGTACCACCCAAAATCTGAATATGCTTCAGACTAGGCTTACTCCCGGTTTACAATTCTATGGGAGTAAAAGGTACTAACTTAGAAGGTATTAAGTTCATAATATAAGCCGCTATCTATAATACGAGTTTTCAAAACGAATCGGGTAACCCTGAATAACTCATCATGGACCTTACCATCTCCATAATAGTCATATTCCTTCTTTCTGCTACACTATTTTGCTACGGAGTGCACAGTGCAGTCAATTGGGATATAAACTCTTCTGATAATAAGTAATCCCTAAGTTCTCAAAAGAGGTACTCCCTACCACGGTTGAATTATAGTGATTTGATACTTTTACCCAGACGCTTCTTTGCCTCCGCCTTGAATTTTTTAAATTTCTTAAAACATTCAAACATACGGTGCATCAGGTAAATGTATCCATACATTGAGTATTCATCAATAAGACTGGCGAAGTACTCAAAGCCACCTCTAGCCCGAATTGTTATAGGATCACATATATTAGAATGAATAAGTTCCAACAGTTCTTTAACTCTATAGCCTTTGGCCGAAAAGGACCTCTTAGTCATTTTACCCTCTGAACAGGATTCACAGACTGGAAGTGCCTTCACTTCCAATGAACTCAAAGGTCCATCTTCTATCAATCTATTTATCCTTTTTAAATTAATAAAATCCAAGTGTAAGTGCCAAAGAAATGTATGGTTCATTAAAGAATAAAACTTTCTCTTATATGATAAATTAGATGTGTTATTCAATTCAGTTAGTTGCAGTGTAGGAGAGATAGGAGTAATAACATGAAGGTCATTCACTAATGTACCAGAATAGATAATCTATTTATTATTCTTAATAACCACAGAGTTATTAAAATAAACAAAATATCCGTCTTTAACCAATCTATAAACGAAAACTAAGTTCTTTCTAATGAAAAGTACATAAAGACAATCTCTCAACATTAAAATCCGATCTCTACTAAAATTGAGAGCGACATCTCCCACCGCAACTACTGTCACCTTTGTATTATTGCCCATATGCAGGTAAATCTCCCTATCACTAAGTTATCGAATTTTTTGGAACCCCTACAATGAATTGTAAACATGATTAGTGGCTCTCGTATCTACACACCAGGTACCAGTAGATAACACTACTTAACATGTTTTCACAACCAGTGAAAAGAAATTACCCTGTTTGTTCAGCTTGCTGAGATAAACTGAACATTGCTTTTTGCAGTGTAGTGTCTGGTTGCAGTGAAAACATATGTCCTTTACTTTTTTACACCAGCCTGTGGCTCACTAATTACCTTAAAAATTGTACCACCCTATCTTTGAACATTTTTCTTCTTAATGCCTTTTGGCTCAGAGGTAGAACCCTCTTTAGAAACAAACACATTTCATGAAATTGAAGGAATACCCTAGGTAGTTAAAACTATATCCAAGTTACTTTTTCAATCAACAAAATTCGATCCCGTTAGTTTGTTTTTTTAGTATTGGAGCGAGAGGATTGAAAGTCATTTTATTCCTAAGAATCACATAATTAAAAATAACCATTAATTATGATGAGCAAAACTTAGAATTTATTTTAATATAGTTCCCTCTACCATTTAAAAAAAATCGTCCATAGCCTGGTTCCTTGTGAATAGCATGTCTCGATGGGAAGACATCTACTATCCATCGTTTGTCCAAACAGGTTAATTCTTTTTAATTTTACTATCTAGGCAACTGATCTTACCAAGTAAAGTTAAATAACTGACATAGTTTTGATCTAGTAAATAATAGCAGTGACTCGGATGGAGAGGATACTAATTATTTACAGCTAAGTGTTAACCACCATTTAATTCCAAATCAATCGCTTCGCAATGAACCCTTCAGATGAAAAAGTAATTGTGAGATCCTGACCCATTTATTTTTGGGAAATGATTTAGGTGTTCATGGGAGTAAGAATTTAAGTTTTTTTTTGCTTCTTTTGTTCAGTTTTTCTCCCAGCATTGACCGCTCGAGCGATGGGTGTGCGCTCGAGCGGGCTGGTGGTAGAGAGTGGGTCTAGATGGTGACCGCTCGAGCGGTGGTTGTCCGCTCGAGCAATGATATCGCAGAGGAGTATGTCGGCAGGGGTCCGCTCGACCGGTGGTTGGGCGCTCGAGCGGTGGAGGCCTGGTGCGAAATTCTATAAAAATGTGGTTTGGCCGCATGTTCGGGTTCAGAGATTTTGCGGGGTTGGTCCCGGGTGCTACGGGAAGTGGCGGTGAGAATTTTAAAAATTCAACAAAAAAGATATTTTAGAAGCCTATAAATATTTGGAGTTAGATATTTTCAAAACTTAACTCCTAAGTTTCCTCCTTTTTCTCTCTATCTTCTCTCTAACTTCTCGGGTGCCCGGGGTTCAATTTTCGACAATCAGACAACAGATTCTTATTATCGGCATCGTGGTCTACGCTTTCATCCGGACAGAATTTTATTCTGACAAAGTTTGTTTTTTCACGTGGATCGAGACGTCGAGCTTTTAGCTCAACGAGGATGATTCTAGACTCTACTGCTATTTAAAGGTACTACGTGCAAGTATAAATATTTTGACTGGTTAAAAATACATGGATAACTGATTTATGTTTAGTTAAACCGGGTTTTGGTTTTAAAAAGGTGTTGGTGCTGATTTCGGTTGGATGAAAACGGGTTTTGAAATGTTCCTTTCGAGATTCTATGGTAGTTTCAGGTTTGGATATATCCAAGGGTGTTAAAAAGGTGTTTGGTGACTTTATTTTTGTGGTTGAGATGATGGTTAGTGGGTGTTTGAGGGTTTGGAGGCTTAGAACACCAAGAACAGAAATTTTTGGGTTTCTCTTGGGTGTATCTCGCTCGAGCGCCCGATGTCCGCTCTTGCGGACTAGCTACGCTGGGCCATTTTATTTTGATGTTATCTCCCTCATTTGGACTCGAAATTGGGAAGATCTTATACTCAAATCG
>JAULJZ010082587.1:0-12608 GCA_032270985.1 Heliamphora pulchella
TTGTTGGAATTTTACTTAATCATTTAAACCATTCAGGTTCAAATAAATTTTTAATCAATCTTCAACCCAAATCATACGAAAACACTAAAGTTAGTCTAAATCCAACCTCTCAACTCTTAATTTAATAAATTACATCGTTCAAACTCCCCATCTTTAACTCCCAATTCAATTTTCTTACCTAATTGTCATGAATTCAACTCAATTACATAAACAAAATTTCTAAGTTTAAGGGTCTCATTCAGATCTTGAAGCATAATATGGTTCTCAATTCTCTAGCCCACTAACCCACAAATCCCGTAGTTTTAGCTATTAACAGAGTAATTCAATTTCATAGAGCTCAATTACCATAAACTTGAACTAAATAAACCTGGAAATTCGCTAACATATTAACCATTCTCTCCTAAATTTAGGCTTTCTTGAATTTTCAAAGATATCAATACAAATCATCGCAAAACATAAAAATTTAGTTTAGATCCTACCTGTCGGGGCCCTAAAATTTCAGAGTTCGCCATGTACAGAAACCCTAGGTTTCAACCTCCTTCCAATCCGGCTCCTTGTTGATGAGAATGGATCAAACACATTTGAAAAGGAGTTTGGTATGAACTCATGGTGATGGACATCTGAGTGGTTAGATCGACAGTTGTGAGACCCGAGTTCGTTTATTTTTATGATATATATATGTTTGACGTGTTCCTTTTTGTTATATGTATATCCTCGATGAATGGTTTATATTTCATTATTGTAGATCAACATGTGTTGACGTGTTTTACGCTTTTTTGGGTTTTGTCATGGATTATTTGGTTGGTCCTTGGGTTGAAAAAGTTGTTCTGGCATTTCCCCAGCTATCCAGTTGACTGGACGGGTTTCCCCAGTCGACTGAAGACGGGTTTCCCCAATCGACTGGGAGGACAGTAAGTGGATCCAGTCGACTGGATTGGGGATCCAGGCGACTGGATTGTGTTGGTAGGGGTGTTTTGTAGATCTAGAACTCCTTCAATCGATTGGATGCCTTGTTTGCCGAGGCTTACTTATATTCCAGCGCCTGTTTTCATTCCAAAATCTCATTTTCTCCCAATCTTTCCACCTTCTCTCTAGATTTTTGTGGTGCTCGAGCCTAACTTTTGATGATCAGCTTGTGGATCCTTGCTATTCATGCGGTTGGCTTCGTTATCATCTGGATAGATTCTCGTTTTGACGAAGTTCAATTTTTGAGACTTCGAGTTTTAACTAACCGAGGTAGGATCCTAGACTCTATTATTGTTAAAGGGTGCTACGTGCAATTATAGGCTTTTTCACCATTAAAAATCCTTTAAACATTGTATTTTCAAGTTTAAACCTTGTTGTTGGATAAAAAGCATGATTTTACGCTTTTTCTTGGTTCATCACATGATTTGGATGTGTGAATGTTCGCGGTTTTCAAAAAGTTGATTTTGAAAATAGAGGTTTTGTGAAACTCTAAAAAAACGTGTTTTTAGAGGTTTGGAGCTAACCCTCGGGGTTGAGTCTCAACTTTTAAACATTTTATTGGAAACGGTAAAAACATGTTTTAAATGCTAGTTGATCTCCATGGTTGATGGATTTTGGATCTTTTCATACATGTTGATGCACAACTGTTTTACAGTTTCTTGTAGTTGAGCTACGTACTAGTTTTTAAATGATTCTTTAGATGTACCGTGGTAGTGTTTGGTTTGGGTGCTTCTTCCCTCAATTTTTAGCCCGTAAAGAGCAGTTGGGTGCTTCTTCTCTCGATTTTAGCCCGTAAAGAGCCGATTGCCCCCGTATGTGGCTGCGTTGTTGTGACTCTGTATAGAAATTGTCATTATCCAGTGGCCTCATGGCTTGGGTTGAGATAAGGGACAAGAGTCTATAGTTGTTGCCTTTGTCCCTGTGTGTGACAGAGTCGGTACATAGGATTTATTTTATCTTATTTTTCTCAGCTGTGTGACTCGAGTGGAGAATACTGTTTTGTTACTATTTTTCTTTAACTGTGGTAGGTTATTTACACGGTTTGGAATGCATGGTTTTAAGGATGAAAAACCTTTTTTAGACTCCTGTGGTTGAGTCAGCTCATACTATATGATTGCATATCTTGCTTTACAGTTTTATAGTCTGTTTCTATTGGGCTTTGGCTCACAGTGTGAAATTTTATGCAAACCTTTTTCAGGTATAGGTGAACATGAGGAGTTGACCTAGAGATGCCCGTGGTGGTGGAAGACTTGTATTAGTTTTCCTGTTTATTTTGAGACATGTATTCTTACATGTGATGCTTATTTCTGAAGGCGAGTTTTGTACGCTGTGAGGTGATATACTTTATGCATGTACGGAATTGCATGCTTACTGTTTATGAGAGATGAACCACGGGTACTCTTTTATACAAATGCTGTATTTTTGGGTTGTTGGTTTTCTAACTAAATTTCTTATTTTCATAAATGGTGTTTTGGTGGACTTTCACATGACCCTGGAGTTTAGGGCATGACAACTTGGTATCAGAGCTCTGGGTTCGAATACCTAAAGCCATGGGAAAGAGGGTGCATCACCTTGTGAGGATGTGTGTGTGCTTGATTGCATGTGTTCCAGTATTTTCTAACATGAGCATTGTAGCTGTGTATACATGGGTATAGAGATTGGACCTTAGGATTGATTAGTCTTGCCTTCGGGCGTTTGGATTAACAAACTTAGAAGCCAAGTCAGAAAGGCATTTGGCCGACGTGTTTTTTAGTAAGGAATCTGAGTAGGTTATCCAAATGGACCCGTCCTTCTTGTCGGTTCTCCTCAGTATGTGAGACGTGTTTACATAATCTTAAGTGGCTACGTGTTAGCATGCTTATTTGTGTTATGTCTTTTATATTAGCAATAACATGTTGTATGAAATCTTATCCTGTTATGTTGCTTTCGTATAGTGTTATGTCCACGCTGGGAGGACGAGGCCGTGGTTAAGACTGTGGCTGTGGTTCTAGCCGAAGGGATGTTCTAGTCCCAGATGTTGGGGATGCTAGTGCACCTTAAGGACCAGTTGATGGGGTAGATCTATTGCGTGAGATGGTAGGCTCTATTCGATCGCTGGCCAAGGCCGCTAGGGGAAGGGAGAGTGTACCTAAGCTGAGGGCGACGATCGTAATGCTTGAGTTTCACCATCTGGACCCTCCTACCATTTTCGGGGACCCTAACTCCACAGTAGCCATAGAATGGCTGGAGCAGGTCACTTGGATTTTGGATACACTTCAGATAGAGGAAGATGTTCTAAGGGTTACATTTTCTGCCTTCCAGCTGAGAGGGAGTGCCCATATGTGGTGAAAGAGTGCCAGGACTACAGTAGGAGGCACTTGGGAGGCTTTCACAAAGGTATTTCTGGAAAAGTACTTTCCTGCAACTTTGAGAGATCGTTTCAGGGAGGACTTCCTTTTCCTTACCCAGGGGACGATGTTAGTGATCCAGTATAAGGCCGAGTTCACTAGCTTGTCCTGGTTTGCACAGGAGATTGTGCCTACTGATGAGTTCCATGAGAAGAGGTTCGAAAGGGGTTTAAGGCCCGCTATCTGAGATAGGGTGGTGGCATTCAGGATGCATGTGTTTATAGAGTTAGTAGAGACAGCCATGAAAGTGGAAGACACCCTGAACGAGATACACTGGAACAGAGAGAGTAGGAGTCAGCAAGATGGAGGAAGTACATAGTCTTAGAGGCATAAGAGGAAGCACCACATGTTGTTTGGTTCGAGTTCCTATCTGGCAGGGTCGTATTAGCCGCAGTTTTCTACCCCTTCACCATCAGTGGCCTCAACTGGAAGGCCAGAGCAGAGGAAGATTATTTGTTATCGATGTAGATAGCCAGGGCATCGATCACCTGAGTTCCCGTTGGGGGGCCAGGTTCAGAGCTCACATCTGTTCAGTCTCAGGGGAGAAGGCCACTAGTATGTTTTGAGTGCGGATATTCTGGACACATCCGTAGGAACTATCCCCAAAGAGAGAGTATTCAGAGTACAGTAGGAGCACCAGTTGTTCCATCTTCCCAAGGACGACAGACGTATCAGTAGCCTAGAGCTCAGACGTCCAGGTTTATAGAATAAGGTATATTAGTACAGTCTGGGAGACAATCGATAGTTCAGGGCCACAATGGACAGGTCAGAGCACCGCAGGGTAGAGCATATGTCCTTGCTGACCCCAGTTCATCCAGAACTCCGATCGTACCTGATGCTACAGCTATCACATCCATGATTAGAGGTACTCTCCTAGTATATAGATCATGGGCTAGTGTTCTTATCGACACTGGAACATCGCATTCATTTATTTCCTCTGCTTTTACATCTGCATTGGGGTTGGAGATAGACTTGTTAGGTAGTGTGTTGAGCGTAGAGACCCCTGTCAGTGGGAGTGTGACGCTAAGTCCCGTTTGTAGATCCTACGAGTTGGAGGTCGCTGATTGTTGTTTAGAGTTTAACTTTATCATTTTAGACATGACTACGTTTGATGTCATCCTAAGAATGGACTGGTTAACCACCTATCGTGCCTTTATCGATTGCGATCGACGGAGAGTAATGATTTGTAGACCGGCGGGTGATTGCTTTTGTTTTGTGGGTGACTGGGATGAGGGTTTGGTGTCTATGCCCAGTGTTGCTCGGGATCGGAGGAATCTGGGTTTCCTCTTCTCTGCTCTCATGGTGGATAAGGTGGTTAGGGTTCGAGGATAGTTACCCCCTGTGGTTTGTGACTATCTAGATGTCTTTCTCGATAATCTATTCGAGTTGCCACCGAGCTACGAGGTAGAGTTTTCTATTGATTTAGTTCCAGGAGCTGCTCCCATTTCTATGCCATCTTACCATTTTGCACCAGTTGAGTTACGAGAACATAAGGTACAGCTTCTGGAGTTACTTGACAAGGGGTTTATATGTCCGAGTATGTCACCATGGGGAGCTCCCGCTCTTTTTGCTAAGAAAAAGGATGGATCCTTACGATTATGTATTGATTACCGAAAGCTGAATCAGGTAACGGTAAAGAATAAGTATCCTATGCTGAGGATAGATGACTTGTTTGGTCAGTTGAAGAGGTCGAGTTATTTCTCGAAGATTGACTTGAGATCAGGATACCACCAGCTGAGGATTAGGGACGAGGACATAGCAAAGACCGTCTTTCGAACTCGTTATGGTCACTATGAGTTTTTGGTTATGCCATTCGGTCTGACGAACGCTCATGCGACATTTATGGGTTTGATGAACTGTATCTTTCATCCATATCTGGATAGCTTTGTGGTGGTATTCGTGGATAATATTCTTATCTATTGACCCACAAGGGAGGCGCACGAGGACCATCTGTGTATCGTTCTACAGACTCTGAGAGAGCATCGCTTGTATGCAAAGTTTGAGAAGTGTGAATTTTGGATGTCTAAGGTGAGATTTCTTGAACACGTGGTGTCGACAGACGGATTGTCAGTGGATTCGTCGAAGACTGATGCAGTGATGGGTTGGGAACGACCGAAGAACGTCTTTGAGATCCACAGTTTTTTGGGTTTGGCAAGCTACTACCGTCGATTCATGTAGGATTTTGCTAGACTTGCTGCGCTGATGACGTGTCTTACGTGGAAGGGAGTCATGTTTGTTTAGAGCGAGTCGTGTGAGTCGGCATTCTAGGAGTTAAAGACGAGGTTGACTAGTGCACCAGTGCTGATTATTCCAGAACGAGGTTTGGGGTATATAATGTATTGTGATGCGTCGTATGACGGGCTAGGCTGTGTTCTGATGCAGGAGGGTAAGGTTGTGGCTTATGGATCTCGGTAGTTGAAGATGCATGAGAAGAACTATCCCACACATGACTTGGAGTTAGCAGCTGTGGTCTTTGCCTTGAAAACATGGCGTCATTATCTTTATGGTGAGCACTTCAAGGTTTTCTCCGATCACAAGAGTTTAAAATACTTATTTTCACAGAAAGACTTGAACCTACGCCAACGACGATGGATGGAGTTGTTAAAAGATTATGACTTTGATTTGAAGTACCATCCAGGAAAAGCCAATGTTGTGGCTGATGCTCTTAGCAAGAGATCTCATGGTTTGTTAGCTTCTGTCGCTATACGGGAATGGGACATGCTTAGAGAGATTGGTGAGTTTGATCTGTGTCTCGGGGAGATAGCGAGGGGTGCCACCTTATTTTTGGTAGTTTCACTACCTACGTTGGTTGCACATGTCTTAGAGGTCTAGCAGACGGATCAGGAGGCTCAGATGATACGGGATCGTGTTGCTAGTGGAGAGGACACAGCAGGAAGGATTGTGAGTCCATATCAAAGTGTGAGATTGGCTGGGAGGTTGTTTGTACTAGAGTCATTCCGTGCTGATATACTTCATGATTGTCATCATTCTTGCCTTGTAGTGCATCCCAAAGGCACAAAAATGTATCATGATCTACGTCGTCAGTTCTGGTGTACGGGAATGAAGAGGGATGTACTTTAGTTTGTTTCTCGGTACCTTACTTGCCAGCAGATAAAGGCAGATCATCAGAGACCAGCAGGATTGTTATAATTATTGCCGATATTAGAGTGGAAGTGGGAGAACATCACGATGGACTTCGTGTCGGGACTTTCTAGGTCATCTAAGGGACACGATGCTATTTCGATTGTGGTTAATAGGTTAACAAAGTCTGCACACTTTCTCTCCATCCGCGTGAAAGATTCGGTGGACAGACTGAGTAAATTGTATATCAGAGAGATAGTCCAATTACATGGAGTGCTTGTGTCTATTGTTTCTGAACGAGACCCGCGCTTTATATCGCGCTTTTGGCAGAGTCTTCAAGAGGCTTTAGGAACGAGCTTGAAGTTCAGCACTGCTTTTCACCCCGAGATGGATGGTCAGTTTGAAAGGACCATACAGATTTTGGAGGATATGTTGAGGGCCTGTGTACTTAATTTCTAGGGTTCTTCAGAAGATCATTTACCATTGGCAGAGTTTGCATATAACAACACTTATCAGTCCAGTGTTGGGATGGCACCGTATGAGGCTTTGTATGGTAGACCATGTAGGTCACTAATGTGTTGGACAGATGTGGGAAAGACCACAGTCTTGGGACCCAACTTGGTGCAGGAGACGACGGAGAAGATTACCATGATTCACTAACGCTTAGTGACAGCTCAGAGTCGCCAGAAGAGTTATGCTGATCGGAGGAGGAGGCCTTTGGAGTTTGCAGTGGGAGATCACGTGTTTTTGAAGGTTTCACCACACAGAGGCATGATGAGGTTTGGCCGCAGCGGGAAGCTATCACTGTGTTTTATCGAGTCATTTGAGATCCTTGAAAGAGGTAGCATACCGTTTGACTTTGCCACCTCAGTTGGCATCTGTACACAACGTATTTCATGTTTCTATGCTTCAGAAGTATGAGCCTGACCCTTCACATGTTTTGGATTGGGCCGAGCTGTGGGTTGATGAGGATGTTACATATGAAGAGTGCCCGGCGAAGATTCTGGGCACAAAGGAACAAGTGTTGAGAGAGAGAACCATTGCTTATGTCAAGCTCCTATGGCTTCATCACGGGGTTGAGGAAGCGACGTGGGAGCTTGAGTCTGGAGTTTATGCTAGATACTTGGAGTTGTTTACCACGTGACCTTGTAGTGAATTTTGGGGGCAAAATTCCTTAAGGAGGGGAGAGTTGTGAGACCCAGGTTCGTTTATTTTTATGATATATATATGTTTGACGTGTTCCTTTTCGTTATATGTATATCCTCGATGAATGGTTTATGTTTCATTATTGTAGAACAACATGTGTTAATGTGTTTTACGCTTTCTTGGGTTTTGTCAAGGATTGCTTGGTTGGTCCTTGGGTTGAAAAACCTATTTTGGGATTTCCTCAGCTGTCCAATCGACTGGACGGGTTTCCCCAGTCGATTGGGAGGACAGTAGGTGGATCTAGTCAACTGGATTGGGGATTTAGTTGACTGGATTGTGTCGGTAGGGGTGTTTTGTAGATCTAAAACTCCTTCAATCGATTGAATTGGCCCATTCAGTCGATTGGATGCCCTATTTGCCGAGGCCTATATATATTCCAGCGCCTGTTTTCATTCCAAAATTTCATTTTCTCCCAAACTTTTCACTCTCTCTAGATTTTTGTGGTGCTCGAGCCTAGTTTTTGACGATAAGCTTGTGGATCCTTGCTATTCACGCTGTTGGCTTCGTTTTCATCTAGACAGATTCTCGTTTCGACGAAGTTCGATTTTTAAGGCTTCAAGTTTTAACTCACCGAGGTAGGATCCTAGACTTTATTGTTGTTATAGGGTGGTACGTGCAATTATAGGCTTTTTCACCAGTTGAAAATCCTTTAAACGCTGCATTTTCATGTTTAAACCTTGTTATTGGATAAAAAGCATGTTTTTACGCTTTTTCTTGGTTTATCACATGATTCGAATATGTGGATGTCCGTGATTTTCAAAAAGGTGGTTTTGAAAATGGAGGTTTTGTGAAACTCTTGAAAAATGTGTTTTTGGACGTTTAGAGCTAACCCTCGAGGTTGAGTCTTAGCTTTTAAACATTTTGTTGGAAACGGTAAAAACATGTTTTAAATGCTAGTTGATCTCCATGGTTGATGGATTTTGGATCTTTTTAAACATGTTGATGTACAACTGTTTTATAGTTTTTCGTAGTTGAATTATGTACTAGTTTTTAAATGGTTCTTTAGATGTACCATGGCATTGTTTGGTTTGGTGCTTCTTTCCTCAATTTTTAGCCCGTAAAGAGCAGTTGGGTGCTTCATCCCTCAGTTTTAGCCCGTAAAGATCCGGTTGCCCCTGTATGTGGTTGCGTTGTTGTGACTCCGTATAGAATTTGTCATTACCCAGCGGCCTCATGGCTTGGGTTGAGGTAAGGGACATGAGTCTATAGTTGTTGCCTTTGTCCCTGTGTGTGGCAGAGTCGGTACATAGGATTCATTTTATCTTATTTCCCTCGGCTGTGTGACCCGAGTGGAGAATACTGTTTTGTTACTATTTTCCCTTAACTGTGGCAGGTTATTTGCACGGTTTGCAATGCATGGTTTTAAGGATGAAAAACCTTTTTTAGACTCCTATGGTTGAGTCAGCTCATACTATATGATTGCATATCCTGCTTTACAGCTTTATAGTCTATTTTTATTGGGTTTCGGCTCACGGTGTGGGATTTTGTGCAAACCTTTTTCAGGTATAGGTGAACATGAGGAGGTGACCTAGAGATGCCTGTGGTGGTGGAAGACCTGTATTAGTTTTCCTGTTTGTTTTGCGACATGTATTCTTACATGCGATGCTTATTTTTGAAGGCGAGTTTTGTACGCCGTGAGGCGATATACTTTATGCATGTATGGAATTGTATGCTTACTGTTTATGAGAGATGAACCTCAGGTACTCTTTCATCCAAATGTTGTATTTTTGGGTTGTTGGTTTTCCAACTGAAATTCTTATTTTCATAAATGGTGTTTTGGTGGACTTTCACAGGACCCTGGAGTTTGGGGCGTGACAGATCATTGTCGAGACTCTGTCCGTCGTCATTGTTGTTGATGTTACGCGTAGTGTTGGTGTTGAAGAGCTGAGTGGCCGAATACGTAGTAGGGAGCGCTGAACAATTCGTGTAAAGTAACCTGTGAAAGAGATGGGAGGAATGGAGCCTCTTCAGGGCAAGTGAGGAAGCCATTGGCTTGGAAACAAAGAAATTACGCGAGTGTTAATAACTAATCAGAAAGTTGTGGAGGATTTCGCGAGGATGTACGAGATGTACGGGCCTTTATACTTTGTTTTTGTTTCTCTCTCTTGATGACTCTAAAAGAATCCAAAAAGCTAGGTAGTTTTCTCAATTTTGGTAACTTCTAAAATTTGTATCCTTGAAACCTCCGAAAAGAAAAAGAAGAGGGCGCCGGCAATGGAATCGGAATAATGGCCTTGGTGTTTTAATTGCTTTGGTTTCCTCTTTCTTGACTTTTCTAGAAGCTTCCTCAATAACAAGCCCATACAACACTTGTTATTAGTTTGATTTAAAAAAAATGGAAATTATTTCTTTTTCCCAATTTAAGTTAAATAAATTCACATTTTATTATTACATTTTCCCAATATCATCGAATTAATCTTATATTAATATCCCGGTGTCTCAACATACCCCGACCGGACATAATATATTATATTATTGTCAAAAGCCATTTCTAAAAATTTTAATTATATTAGAGTAATTAATGATTATTAATAAACTCGTACCGGGCCGCTATAATCTTCCCCTCTTGGGGAATTTCGTCCCCGAAATTCAACTCTAGTTCTCGAAACCAAAAGTTTTTCTGTTAGTCTCCTGCAATTTCCATCCTAAAAACATCATTATGTTCCATTGTACTTCACATTGTTAACCCCCATCACCAAGATTTGACTACTCGTCACACTTAATTTCCAGACTTAAACCTCATTCATACTTATCTAAGACCCTCAGCTTCATCATGCCCCACATAATGCATTCCACACGACGAAGTTTCCCAGAAGAACACTTTTCACTGACAGATAACTTTATTCCTCGTCCCTTGGCATTTCGCACGAACCTCTTACATACTTATATCTTGACATGATCAAGAAGGTTAGCATCAAATCCAGAACTTTCATATACTTTTGTTGTCCATTATACTCAACTAAGAACTCAGCAACCATAATCTTAATATTTTCTCAACAATACTTTTTCTTGCAATCACAATTATTCAAATAGAATACTTCCTGATAGTCAGAAAGAACATTCTTAAAATTTAAAGTAGTACCTTCTTCATCATATCTCATGACAAATCACTACTTAGAAAAATTCAAGAACTACCTTTTGGCAGTTGCAACCAACACACCGACTATTTCCTGTATTTTTACACTCTTAGCACCTGGATTAACCCCATGCTCACCTTGAATAATTGAGTTGCTACATACATCCCTGACAGTTCCATATAACAGATAACAATATTCCTTAGGAACGATTACTTTTCTAGCAACCAACCCTCGACCACCAAATTTAAATTTCTAACAACCGTCTGTCATCAAGTCGCATTCCCACGACCCACCTCATGACGTCAACTACAATCTCACTCCTTCTAAGAAAATTCATAAGACCCCCTAAGATAAAATCCAACCTGACTTTCCAAAGTTCACTCATATTCGTTCTTCTAAAACTTAGTATTCTAACATCATAGGAACATACTAATCATAATTCAAACATATCACATCATCAACCAAACACATACTGAGGAGAATCGTTAGGAATGACACGCCAATCTGGGTAACTAATCCAGATTTCTCATAGAAAGAACGTCGGCCAAACGCTTTTCTATTTTGAACCCCAGAATAGTAAACTAGATGCCCAAAGGCAAGTCATATCACTCCCAAGATTCAACTTCTATGCACACATAAACACATAGCACAAGCAAAATAATTCAGTCGCAAACCCATGCAAGCACACAATTCAAGCCGTGTAGTGGTGCCTATAATCATCAAACACATCATACACAAAGACTATTACCACCCATAGCTCATAGGTATTTGAACCTAGGGCTTTGATACCATTCAGTTACGCCCCCGACCCCAAGGCACGTGAACCCCACTCGATAATGCAACTTTATAGAATAACCGAGGAGACTCCTTTTATAAAACCGTATTTATAATTAGAAATTTCTTTAAAGAAAAGTACTTAGATGTAATTCGTTTTAAAATAAGTTTCATTGCAAAATTTAAAAAAAAATATTCTAAGTGTATTTCTTAAACAATTTGATGGTGTCTCCTCTATTTTTCGGACTATCCGAAATTACCTGTATACCTGTCAAACTGAAACAACAGTTTATACTCAGGCTCAGCCTGATTTCAACTCACAACCATAATCACAGTTAAAACTGCTTAATGATTAACTTATCCAATTCTGTAGAAATGTATTCAATTCGAACTAAATTCCATCGAGTTCCGTAACATTCACCACTTCCTTAAACTTAAATCCCACAAATCATTCTTTAGGTTGAGATAAATTTAGATCCTTTAATGAAAACATCACCCACCCGTTTTATGGACCTCACCCGAGGGAACACGGTACCTAAATCAGTTTTACGGGGACTAACCCGAGCGAACACGGTACCCAGCTTGCGCAAGTTTTTGGTCTTTCACCGTGGAGCTAGTCAAGTCTAACTTATTACATTCACATCAACCATCCTCAGTTCAATATTTGATTAACCATATTAGTATCCATTACCAACTAGGAGTCCATCTCCCCAATTTAATTTCAAATCCACAAATTCTCAAATCACATCTTTTAGTCATCATTCATTACATCTCATGTCACGACCCAAACCCAAGTCCGTGAACTAACTCCCAAAAAAAAACTCATTATACATAAATCATGACCAAAAGTAATGACCAAGAACTTAGAAAACATTGTACATATCGTTTAAAGATTTAACAGAACGAATCAAGTTCCCGAATTACATTTCTTTGTTTACCACAATGTTTAGAATAACATACAACATTGATTATCCTTTTTCATTACATCACTTTCTTGCTCAATGTACAATAAGAATAAAAAAAAACAAATGATGTTATAGCTCCATCTACTGGCCCTTCCCAAAAGCTTCCACAGCCTTGGTGTCACCCCGCTCTTCGAAACCTGAAATGTGTTTGA
>JAULJZ010082598.1:0-34238 GCA_032270985.1 Heliamphora pulchella
TTTTGGAGTGGAACTTGAGATTTGAAACATGTTTGATGAATGTTTAAGGGTATTGAGGTTGGAAGATCAAAACAGGGGCAAATTTGGGGTTTTCTCGGGCGACAGCGTGCTCGAGCGGAGCCTTGTCCACTCGAGCGCTCACATGGCAGAAGGTTGGGCGCTCGAGCGCCCGACGTCCGCTCGAGCGGACTAACTACGCAAGGTCAACTTTGTTCGATCATATCTCTCTTATCCGAACTCCGAATTGGGTCGTTCTTATACTCAAATCGAAGCCCCGAAAGTCCTCTTTTCAGCAAAACTACTCTCACAAAAAACTCCATTTTGTAAAAAAAGTTATGATCAAAATAGTAAGGATATGTCAAAATTTCAAAATTATTTTTCACCCATTTTTAGCCAAATGTTGTGAAAAAAAATATTTTCAATCATATTGGCCCTTTGTATTGAATTCCTAGTCCTTTGAGCTTGTGGCACATCTATAGATATATCTAGATTGAGTTGGGATGCATGTATTGGACTTATTTGTTGAGCTTACTCTTACAATAAGAGTGGATTGATATATACATAACTATATACATGATGGGTGTATACCTGTTTCAAATAATGTGATCTTACTATCAACATTGTGTTATTGGTACTTGGTGATATTGGAGTAACGACGTAAACTATGAGAAACTACATAATGAGGGGCTGCGGTCCTACGATGAAAACCTGTGAAGATTCCTGCATAATGAGGGGCTGCGATCCTGTGGTGAAAGCCCGCGAAGGTTTACATTCAAAGGTTAAATGGAAGCAACTTCATGTGCGTGGGTTTGTATGTTGAAAGGTAATGATTTGGATAAATGTGCATGTTTACTCCAGTTGCACCCATTACGTCTCACAAATCATGCATCACCTATGAGTTAATCTATATCCTACGAGTTTCAGCTCACGTATGTTTACCAAACCATTTCAGGTTCTGAAGACCAGGGATGACACCAGGGCAAGGGATGTTTTGGGAAAGACTAGAAGGAAGATTTTGTATTTGTTTACATTTTGCATTATGATTGTATACAAACCGGAATGGAGGGTTGTAATTTAAGATAGTATGATTGTACATGAACTTTTGAGATTTCAAGCTTTTGTTGTAGATTTGATATGTACTAAAATATAGTTGTTTAAAGAAAATTGTTATATAATTGAGCTTCCATTCTATGGTGAATGAAAGTCATAGATAATGATCCATTGGAGGGACGGTTTGGGTTTGGTTCACAGGACCCCAGGGTTCGAGTTGTGACAAATGGTATCAGAACTCCAGGTTCAAATACCTAGGAGCCATGGGAATAACGATGACCTCTAAGTGTGACTTATTTGATGAGGTTAGGTTCCACTACACGGCATGAATTGTGTGCTTGCATGGGTTTGTGATTGAATTGTCTTGCGCATGTTATGTGTTTATATGAGCATGGAGGGTTAAGTTGTGGGGTGATGTGGCATGCCATATGGCGTCCAATCAACTACTTTGGGGTTCAAAATAGATAAGCGTTTGGCTAACATTCTTTCTATGAGAAATCTGAATTAGTTGCTCGGGTTGTCGCATTGCTCTGGGGCTTTCCTCGGTATGTGAATATGTGTTGATGTGATGTGACGAGGTATTGGGTAATGTATAGCTTGACACTAGGAGGTTAAGTTGAGTTTAATCTAGTGGGGTGTTATGATACTCTTGTTGTGGTTTGGATGGTGGTGTAGGTTGTGGAATTACGACCCAATGATCAGTGATTATGGTGGGTGTAAGCTCGGGAGATGAGCAATAATTGTTCAGAGTATGGTGTGTTTATGTGAGTCGAGGGTGACCGTAGTTAGTTGTTCATTATGTGTTGAGCTACCAGTAGTTTGACGAACGAGTATGGTAGATTATTTGAAACCACTTGGAGGCTGTTGGTTATGGATGGCTATGAGGTGTTGTTTTATGCTCGTTGAGGATTATGTATGTCATGAGCCGTACTATGTCATGAGCCGTATGCCCCGAGATTGGGTATGGACGGGAGCATAGTGGATGGGAGCGTGATAATCCCCAGCCTAAAGTTTGTTAGAAAGTCTATGCTTAAGCACGTGGTTAGGAGTGTACCTTACCCTGAGGGGTGTTGTTGGTAATCACAGTAGTATTTTGTGATTTTGAAGGTCAGATTGATGAACCTTGTATTTCCTTTATGGCGTGATGCTGATTTGTGTTTCTTAATAAAAGTTGTAAGCGTATGCGGAAAGAGTATGTGAATTGAAGATGTTATCGATAGGTTGGTTGTCAAGTAATGTGTATGTACATAAGAAGAGATATATATAGATAGTAGTTGTGATGTGATGAATGAAGATTCGAGACTGTTTGGGAAGTTTCATGGGGAAGAGTTTTGTGACCTGGGTCGTCGTTCTCAAGAGTAGGAGATTATGTGAACTGTATGGTGTATGGTAAGAAAGTGAATGTGAGTGTATAAGGCCTATGGGACAGGTGATAGATGTTGTTAGTATGGCCAGCTTGGTCATTTTAAGACAACGTACTGATAGGAAGAGATCCCTTAAGAGGACGATGGCCGTGGTTTATATCTGGCTTAAAGTCTGAGCGTGGTGGTGTTGTGTTACCCTTAGGGGCGAGAGATAGGATGGTGCCGTTTGGTCTATAGTGGGTAGGCAAGATTCGTTTTGTTCGTGTTGCATATGGTTGCTATCATGTTCGAATAATGGTGTGCCGGTGGCACTCATGTGGTGATGTGAGAGACGGGTGTTTTCGGCTAAATGTTTATGTTTTTGGTGAGTGTACCTGAGTCGTGAGTTCGAGATTGTGGCGTGGTTTTACCTACCCATTTGGTTGTTACCTACCTGTTGAGAATCGAGTAATATGATGCGACTCTATGAAGAGATGTCATATAGTGATGCGAGTAAATATGGTGTTGTCTTTGGCAGTTAACTGGTGAGGGTCTGGTGGATGAGGGTGATATATCGTTGGGATGTGAAGGAGTGAACGATAGTTAATGTGCTTGAGTAGAGATCTAAGTGAGAAGCCCTACTGCGACGAATAATGTACACATTGTGAATGGTGACCGATAACATTTGCACGATGATGACAAATGCATTTACAAGGGCGTGTGGTTAACCTTCTCTTAAGCCGAGTGTATAATGGTTGCCCTAAAAGGTAGTGACGTTGAGTAAGAACCTAGCGTTGGTTCGTGGTTTCCCTTAGGAAGATCATAATTGGTTGACCAATGTGATTGTTCATTGTTGATAAAAGTAAAACGTTGGGATCGTAAGAGTGTGAATTCATTTGCTCTTGGTTTCTTGAAAAAAAAAAAACCTATGTGAACCCGAATGTATAGGTGATGTTTCTGAAGATGTAGTTTAGTTTGTATAGAATGTCGATAGCTTTGACTCTCATTAAGAGAGATCCCTAAGGAAGTTTAGCGATTGAGTTATTTATGTAATGAGATTCTTGAATATTAGTTCTGTGAGATCCATATGAGAATGTAGGTCCATGGTTTAGTTGTTACCCTCATAATTAGGAGATCGTGTTTGGAAACGTGCTGGAGGTACGAGGTTTAAAAGGAGCGTAGAAGGGGTCGATGGTGTGGTTGGCCTAGTTTTGAGACGGTGTGTCTTGAGTATAATATATTTGAAAATTATTTGTATTCAACCAAAGGTTCACAGATGGGTATGTTGTTGTTTACTCAAAAAAATGTGGAGTAATAAAGTTCAGTAGTATACCATGTGGCTTGGGTGGCCTGGAGCGATAGGTGAGACACTGTGGGTTAAGATGTCTGTAGTAGATGTGTACTTGAAAATGAGAGTGCGGGAAGCGTTTGCGTGATCGCAGAAGTTATTATTAACATTGGATGAAATGTTTTAGGAATTGATTTTCTTTTGTCTAGTGTTGTACACTTTCCACGTAAGTTGCTTGGACAGTGGGCTTAAGGCCAAGACATGACTGAGATTTGCCTAGTAGGAGTTAGGTTAGTAAAGCGCAACCTTGTAAGGTGAGGTTTTAGCGCGATGGGAACATTGGTGTTGTATCTTCATGTGTGTCTGGTGACGAGCATGTAGTTCTATGGAATGTGTAGTATAGGATATGAGAATTGATGGTGTTCGTATGTGTGCAAATAAGGTAAGAAAGTTAACAGCTTAAGTACAGCAAATGACTTGGGTATCATGATCAGAGTTGACGATAGCTGTGTGGCTATGAACTAGACGACCTCAAAGTGAGACTTACAGGATACTGTGAAGGCCAAGTGTTGACGGTTACTAGGAGTACGTTGAGGTTGAGGCGCGGTATCTAGTGGTTTTGGGAAGATGGGCGTCTTCGTGAAATAGTGTTCGTGTCGTGATCCGTGAGTGTACCTAGAGCATGGGTACTGCCGAATTGGGAGATCGGGAGACTGAATTCCTCGTGGGCTTTCTAGATGGAGTTTGTTTACTCTATTGGGTAAATATATGTGCGTAGAGTTGCGTTCTTTCTGAGATTGAGTTGGTAAATTAGGAGTGTTTGTCTTGCAGACAAGGAAGTTATTGTTGAGACATAGAGTCTTTTCTACATTAATTAATTGAGAATCATTAATCATTGTATGCAGTTTATTCTGAGTTATGTGGATATGGGTGTACCTTTAGCTCATAGCAAAGTGGAAAATTCGTTGAGGCCTTGCGACTAAGATATTCACATGTTGGGTTTTGATAGACTCTTGTGAGTTTAGGATTGTGTTCTGTTTGGAGCTTTGGATTTCTCAGAATTCTTATTGTGCGAAGAATGGTTTGACTGCTCGAAGGGAAGGCGGATGGGTGAGTGAAGTAATATAAGTATGGAAGACTAATAATTGAATAGTTTAGAGCATTGTAGATTCGAAAGATCGATGGGTGTGTGTGTGTGTGGCGTCAAGAAGAAGGATGCGATTCAGTTTATATTGGTGAGTGCGCACCTATAAGGTGTTTGATTCCTGTGATGTGCTTAACCCTAGTGATTCATGAAATTCAGGTGGCAGTGTCAGTTTCGATGGTTGAAGGGCTAGAGTGATGCAGTGCAAGTAGTGATACAGTTTTAAGTTTGTGGAAGTCATTTGAATTTTTGGGGTAATGTGTGTAACCCAAGTGATCAATGTCCAAGTTTAGCAACGTGTGTTTGAAGGTGTCATTTTCGATATACATTGGAATACAACAGTGAATTAGACCGTGGTTCGGCGAAGTTAGGAAAATCTTAATAGTAGTAAGACCGGTGACACACAATGCTATGGTTGAGAAGGTTTAGACTTCAGAAACGTGTATGTGACATGAGATGATGGTCATAGAGGGCTAGTCGATGATCAAGGAAGGAGTGGTTGACTACAGCTCTGGTGGTTATTTCGGGTAAGAATTAACGTTGTATTAAACGATGAATCGTTTTAGATTGGTCAAGCCCGATATGAGTACAATTCGATGACATACCGATGATTCTGGTGTTTGTGAAATATTGGTGTTTGAAAGTTAAACCTGATGGTAATAGAGGTGTGTTACTATCTTTGAGCCATAATTTTGAAAGAATAATCAGGAATGCGGACTAAGAAAGAGGTTATGAGGACCGAACAACTAGCGAAGTGTGAGAACACATATTAAGATTAAAGGAAGATTTGGAGTGACATGAAACGAATTTCGGGGATGAAATTCCCAAACGGGTGAAAGTTGTAGAGACCCGGTACATGTTTATTTTATTTTTGATGTTTTCGGTAAGAGAAGAGGACAAAATAAATTTGGACTTGAGGGCTATAAAATTCTTGTTCGTTAAAGGTTGAATTAGTGATGTGTGAAAGTAAAATTAAGATACATAGTGATGAATGGTATTATTAATTTAAAATATTTAAATGTGAGCAAAGTTAGAGGTTTAAGTTGAATTTTAAGAAAAATTCGCGGAATTCAGCTTCAGTGGTCACCGCTCAAGCGGTGGGGGTCCACTCGAGCGGACCATCGAGAAAAGAGTGGAGAATTCTAGAAGTTTGGAGAAATTTTGGGGGATATATTTATATTCTATATATACAACCCACGTGAGAGGGAGAGGAACCACCCTCATTTCTCATCTCCTCCTCCCATCTTCTTCATCTTTCTCTCCTAGTGAGAGAAACCCAAACCCCATACGAAACCCTAACCCTCCACCATAGAAATTGAAGCTTTGAAGCTAAATTGGGAGCAAGCAATAGTGGAAATCAAGCTTTGGAGCGTGGAGGTGGAAGATAAAGCACCAAGGAGCCAAGATCTCTCAAGCTCCAAGCCCTAGGAGGGAGAAATTTGAGAAATATCAAGCTTTTGAGCAAATCCAAGGTAGGATCTAGATTCTCTCATGCGTGTGTGTTGATTTTAGTTGATATTTTGATTATGTGAGTAAAATATAGTAGATTTCATACATGATTTGGAGAATTGATAGGGTTATGTGTGAGTTGAATTGGGTTTTCATGAAAATTGGGGTTTTAGAGAGATGATGAACCATGATTTTGGAAAATTGTTGCATGAAATGGGTTTATGAGATTTGAATCCAATGATTTTGGAGTGGAACTTGAGATTTGAAACATGTTTGATGCATATTTAAGGGTATTGAGGTTGGAAGATCAAAACAGGGGCAAACCTGAGGTTTTCTCAGGCGACAGCACGCTCGAGCGGAGCCCTATCCGCTCGAGCACTCACATGGCAGAAGGTTGGGTGCTCGAACACCCAACGTCCGCTCGAGCGGACTAACTACGCAGGGTCAACTTTGTTCGATCATATCTCCCTCATCCGGACTCTGAATTGGGTTGCTCTTATACTCAAATCGAAGCCCCGAAAGTCCTCTTTCCAATAAGACTACTCTCACAAAAAAATTTATTTTGTAGAAAAAGTTATGATCAAAATAGTGAGGATATGTCAAAATTTCAAAATCATTTTTCATCCGTTTTTAGCCGAATGTTGTAGAAAAACATATTTTCATTCATATTGGACCTTTGTATTGAATTACTAGTCCTTTGAGCTTGTGGCACATCTATAGATATATCTAGATTGAGTTAAGATGCATGTATTGGACTTATTTGTTGAGCTTACTCTTACAATAAGAACGGATTGATATATACATAACTATATACATGATTGGTGTATACCTGTTTCAAATAATGTAATCTTCTTGCTATCAACATTGTGTTATTGGTACTTGGTGATATTGGAGTAACGACGTAAACTATGAGAAACTGCATAATGAGGGGCTGCGGTCCTACGGTGAAAGCCTGTGAAGATTCATGCATAATGAGGGGCTACGGTCCTGCGGTGAAAGCCCGCGAAGGTTTACATTCAAAAGTTAAATGGAAGCAATTTCATGTGTGTGGGTGTGTATGTTGAAAAGTAATGATTTGGATAAATGTGCATGTTTACTCCAGTTGCACCCATTACACCTCACAAATCATACATCACCTATGAGCTAATCCATATCCTATGAGCTTCGGCTCACGTATGTTTACCAAACTATTTCAGGTTCTGAAGGCCAGGGATGATACCAGGGCAAGGGATGCTTTGGGAAAGACTACAAGGAAGATTTTTTATTTGTTTACATTTTGCATTATGATTGTATACAAACCGGAATGGAGGATTGTAATTAAAGATAATATGATTGTAAATGAACTTTTGAGATTTCAAGCCTTTGTTGTAGATTTGATATGTACTAAAATATAGTTGTTTAAAGAAAATTGTTATATAATTGGGCTTCCAATTCTATGGTGAATGAAAGTCATAGATAATGATCCATAGGAGGGATGGTTTGGGTTTGGTTCACAGGTCCCCGGGGTTCGAGTTGTGATAGGTTCAGAGGTGGGTATGTTGTTCACCCATGAGATCGAAGTGTGGAGTAATAAGATTCAGAGTGTACCAAGTGATTTGGGTGGCCTAAGTTGATAGGCGAGAAACCGTGGGTTAAGATGTCTGCGAAAGATGTGTACCTAGGAAGCGAAAGTGCGGGAAGCATCTGCATGGTCGTGAAAGTTATTAGTAACTTTGGATAAAAGATCTTAAGATTAAATTTCCTTTATTTGGTGCCGTACGCTTTCCATTTAAGTTGCTTGGACAGTGGGTTTAAGGCCTTGACATGACTATGATTTACCTAATGGGAGTTAGGCTAGTGAAGCGCAACCTTGTGAAGTGAGGTCTTAGCGCAATAAGAAGGTTGGAGTTGTGTCTCAGTGTATGACTGGTAATGAGTTTGTAGTCTTATGGGAAGTGTTGTACGAGGTATGAGGTTTATGAGGTAAGAGTTTAGTGTAGCAGATGATCTGGGTGTCATGATTGGGGTCGACAGTAGTTGTGTGACTATGGGCGATGCGGCCTTAAGATGAGATTTATAGGGTTCTCTGGAAGCCAAGTGTTGATAGATACTGGAAGTACGTTGAGGTCGGGTTATAGTTTCTAGTTGTTTTGGGAAGATGAGAGTCTCAGTAGGTTGGTGATCGTGTTGTGATCCGTGAGTTTGTACCTAGAGAATGGGTACTATCGAAATTGGGTGATTGAGGGATTGAGTTTCTCATGGATTTTCTGGGTGGAGTTTGTTTGCTCTACCATGTGAATGTAAGTGTGCAAGGTGTGTTCCCTATAAGATTAGGTTGATAGACCAGAAATGTTTGTCCTTGTGAATGTGGGGAAGTTAATGTTAAGACCTAAAGTCCTTTCTGCAATGATCAACTGAGAATCGTTAACCGTTATGTGCAGCTTATTCTGGGTTATATGGGTATGGTTGTACCTCTAGCTCTTGGCAAAGTGGGAGTTTTGTTGGAACTTTGCTGCTGAAATATTCACGTGGTGGGTTTCTAATAAGCTCTTGTGAGTTTGGATTTGTGTCTAGTTTGGGACTTTGGATTACTCAGAATTCTTAAAAGAGTGGTTCAACCGTTTGAAGGGAAAGTGTGAAGGTATATGATAGAGTCGATGAGTGGGGTACTGTAGATACAGAAGATTACTAATTGTCAAGCTTGGGGCATTGTAGACTCGAAAGACTGATAGGTATATGTATGGCGTCACGACGAGAGATGTGATTCAGTTTGTATAGGTAAGTCCATAACTATGGGATTTTTTATTCATGTGGTGAACTCAATCCTAGTGGCTCATGAAGTTCGGGTAGCAGTGTTGGTTTCGTTTCGATGGTTGAAGGACTAGAGTGATGTAGTGCAAGTAGTGATATGGTTTTAAGTTGTGGTAGTTAGTTGGTCGTAAGGGTATGGGCAATTTTTGGGAGTAATCCATGTAACCCATGTGAATAATGTTCGAGTTAGGGGAACATGTGTTTGGGTCGGAGGAGTAGTCCTCAGTTTACATTAGAATACAACTGTGAATTTGACTGTGATTTGACAAAGTTGGGAGAATCTCAGCAGTGATAAGACCTGTGACGCATAGTGTTATGGTTAAGAATGTTTATTCTTTGGGAATGTGTATGTGGTGTGAGATGGCGGTCATGGATGGATAGTCGGTGACCAATAAATGAGTGGTTAACTCCAGCTCCGGTGTTGATTAGTACAACTTTGCAATCAGTTCGATGATATATGGATGATTCTTATATTTGTGAAATATTGGTGTTCGGAAGTCGAGCCTGATGATAGTGTGACACTTTTGGGAACAGAGGTGTGTTAGCATTTGTATTACGACACGATGTTATGATATTTTGTTTTGGAAAATTTAAATACACTTCTGGAAGATCGTTGCTATAGACGCAACTATTTTTGGTATAACCTTGAGTCATATCGAGATTATGTGGACAAATATTACGATTAAAGGACGGTTTGGTGTGATTTGAGATGAATTTTGGGGATGAAACCAAAAAAGGGAAAGTTGTAAGGACTCAGTACCAGTTTATTTTGTTCTTTCATATTTTTAGTAAGAGAAGAGACCGAATAAAATTTGGGCATGGGTGCTATAAAATTATTGCTTGTTAACAGTTGAATTAATAATATGTGAAAGTGAAATTGAGATACATGGTGATCAACGATATTGATATGGTGTGTGTTAATGAAAAGATTCAAATATTAAAATGGGCGCAAAGTTGGGAGTTTGAGTTGAATTTTAAGAAAATTTACAGAATTCAGCTTCATGGGTCACTGCTCGAGCAGTGGGGGTCCGCCCGAGCAGACAATCGGGAGATGTTTGAAATATTCTCGAACCATGGAGATATTTTGAGAGTTTATATATGTATATATAACCCATGTGAAAGAGACTTTCATCTCTTCTCCACCTCTCTTCTTCTTCTTCTCTAAGCTCTAGCGAGAGAAACCCAAACCTGCATTAAACCCTAACCTCCTACCTTTCAAAATTGAAGATTTGAGGCTAGATTGGATTCAAACAAGGGTAGAAATCAAGTTTTGGAGCAAGAAGGTGGGAGATAAAGCGTCAAGGAGGCAAGAACACCCAAGATACAAATCCTAGGTGGGGAGATTGGAAGAAATTTCAAGCTTTTGAGCAAATCCAAGGTAGGATCCAGATTTTTTCATATGTTTGTGTTGATTTGAGTTGATAATTTGTTTATTTAAATAAAAGATAGTAGATTTCATGCATGATTTGAATGATTGATAGGGTTATTCATGTATGAGTTGAGTTGAGTTCTCATGAAAATTGGGGTTTTAGAGAAAGAAAAAACCATGATTTTTGGGAAATTATTGCATAAAAAGGGTTTATGAGACTTGAATCCAATGTTTTTGGGATCGAAATAGAGATTTGAAACATGTTTGATGAATGTTTAAGGGTACTGAAGTTATAAACGCAAATAAGGGGCAAATTTGGGTTATTCTTGGGCACCAGTGTGCTCGAACGGAGCCCTGTCCGCTCGAGTGGTCACATGGCAAAGAGCTTGGGCGCTCGAGCGGATTGGCTGCGAAGGGCTAACTTCTTTTGATCATATCTCCCTCATTCGGATTCTGAATTGGGTCATTTTTGTAATCAAATTGAAGCTCCAAAAATCTTCTTTCCAACGAGACTACTCTCACAATAAAATGCTTTTTGTAAAAAAAAAATTATGATTAAAATAGTGAAAGTATGTCAAATTTTTTTATCCGTTTTTCACTCGTTTTTGGCCAAATATCTTGAAAAGGATTATTTTCATCAATATTGGACCTTTTCATCAAATTTCTTGTCCATTGGGCCATGGATTTACCTATTTCATTATACTTGGGTTGGAATACATGTATTGTTCCGATTGGTTGGGTTTTGTGATAAAGTGGGTTTTCAACATATAACCAAGGTCTTTAAGAATAATAATGGGTATCTAAATGTTATGATATGACATAGTCATCTTTTAGCATTGCTAAGCATTTCGAAGAGAAACTTGAGTTTTGAACTTATACATATCTACCTATAATGGGTGCATTCTATTTTGTTCAAATGATATGGTCATTCTTGAGTTAATTATGCGTCGGCACATTGTGAAGTTGATAAATGAAATGTGGATTATAAGAAATTGTGTATTGAAGTCTATGATGCATTTGATTTGAAAATGAAACAAAAAATTTAAAATGGGAATATGTGAAAATGATTGGGAGATGAACCATTTGTAGGTTGGACTCCCGAGTTTTGAAAATGTGTAATGAAGAAATAACGAATCGTATGGATTGATGTGAATTAAGTTGGATTTGCACAGCTCCACGGTGAAAGACCGAAAATGTAGTAACCCATAATGAGTTTATTAATAATTATTTTGTTGTTAATTATCCCGACGTAACAAAAATTCGTGAAAATAACTTTATGACAATAATAATTGTATGTGGTTGTTGCAAGTGTGTGTCGGGGCACCGAAATAATAATTAAAGACAAATTTTGTCAGATCTAAAATTATTAACCGTATGACTTGGATTTAATTAAAAGTTTATTTGAGGATGAATCGACGGATATAAGTTCAATTCTCTTCTATATATATATTAAAATGATTACTAAACGGATGGACCATTCTTGAATAATGTGGTAAATGAAGAAGTAAAGTTGGATGCCACAAATTTTTCTAATTCAGCGCCGGTGCCTTCTTTTCGTTTTTCCCTGAGTCATATAAGGGGAATTAAGTGGACTCTTCTAGAGAGGTGGAGAATGTGCTTAAAAGGAAATAAAACTTAAACCAAGGGTTCTGAAACAACCTCGATACCTCTTTTCTCTCGCAAGGTGCATTCGGTTCTCCTCCCCCAAACCCGCGACTGTCGTTGCTCCCCACTACCTATCAGCGTCGTCGGTCCAACCACCGCTGCTGACGTCACCCACTGCCACCGACGCCGGCACCATTGTTGTAAGGACCTGGTACCTGTTTATTTTATTCATTTATATTCTCGGTAAGAGAAGAGAAGAAACTAAAATTGGGCGTGGGTGGCATAAAATTTTGCTCGTTAACGGTTGACTTAACGATATGTGAAAGTGAAATTGAGATACCTAGTGGTGAATGATATTGTTATGGCTGAGTTAATGGATAATTAATGAATAATTCGAAATAATAAAATGTGAGCAAAATTGGAGGTTTGGGTTGAATTTTAAGAAATTCGTAGAATTCTGCTTTAGGGGTCACCGCTCGAGCGGACTATCGGGAAAGGTTTAAAACATTCTTGAACCATGGAGATGTTTTGAGGGTTTGTTTATATATATATATATATATATTCAAACCTAAGCTAGACCAACGTGAGGCCCCTTCTCCTTACTATTTTCTTCTTCTCCTCTTCTCTTCTTCTTCCACCCTAGAGAGAGAGAGTGAGAGAAACCCAAACCCCATGTGAAAACCCTAACCCTCCATCCCTCAAGTTGAAGATTGAAGCTAGATTGGGAGCAAGCAAGGGTAGAAATCAAGCTTTGGAGCAAGGAGGTAAGAGATGGAGCACCAAGGAGTCAAGAGCTCTCTTAATCCAAACCCTAGGTGGGAGAAATTGGAGGAATCTCAAGCTTTTGAGCAAATCCGAAGTAGAATCTAGATTCTCTCATATGGGTGTGTTGATTTGAGTTAATATTTTGATTATATTAGTAAAATATTGAATATTTCATGCATGAATTGAAGGATTGATAGAGTTATATGGGAGTTAAGGTGGGCTCTCATGAAGATTTGAGTTTTTGAGAAATAATAAACCATGATTTGAGAAAGTATTGCATAAAAAGGATTTATGAAACTTGAATCCAATATTTTTGGGATGAAAATTGAGGTTTTAGACATGTTTGATGAAGGATTATGGGTAATGAAGCTTGAAACTCAAAACAGGAGAAAACCTGGTGTTTTCTCGGGCACTAACGCGGTCGAGCGGAGTCCAGTCCGCTCGAGCGCTCAAGTGGCAGAGAGTTAGGCGCTTGAGCGCCTAACGTTCGCTCGAGCGGACTGACTGCTCAGGGTCAAATTTTTTCGATCATATCTCCCTCATCCGGACTCTGAATTGGGTCGTTCTTATACTCAAATCGAAGCCCCAGAAGTCCTCTTTCCAACAAAACTACTCTCACAAAAGAATTCATTATGTAAAAAAAGTTATGATCAAAATAGTGAGGGCATGTCAAAATTTTAAAATCATATTTCACCCGTTTTTAGCCGAATGTTTTAGAAAAACATATTTTCAGTCATATTAGCCATTTTTACTAAATTCCTAGTCCCTTGAGCTTATGGTACAATTATAAATATATCTAAATTGAGTTAGGATGCATGCATTGGACCCGTTGATTGAGTCATCTTTACACTAAACGTGAGTTTCAAATTGATATATGTATATATATACATGATGGGTGTATTCCTTTTAAATTGAGGTGATCCTCTTCATATCAACTTTGTGTTATGGGTATGTAATAACATTGTGATCTATGAGAAATTGGTAACACTGTGATTTATGAAAAACTGTGTAACGAAAGTGGCAAAATGAGACATTGCATAATGAAAGTTGGGAAATGAGAAATTGTGTACTGAAAATTGTGATGGTAATTCAGGCTTGGAATTATAATGATGTACTATGGTAATGAGTGGGAGAGGAACCGTTTGTGGGTTGGACTCTCGGGTTGTGAAAATGAATCTAATTAACCTAAAATGAACTGTACGGATTGATGTGGAATAAGTTGGGCTAGCGGCTCCGCGGTAAAATACCAAAAACTTGTGCAAGATGGAGACCACATACCCACGGGTTAGTCCCCGAAATGTGGTATTGTGTCGTGATGAGTTATAGAGCTATCTATTACCCAATAGTTTCGCGTAGTCTATTGGGATTAATAGGAAGGGATTTTTATAAACTACACCCGACATCAGTTCATTAAAGGTGATACGGTTTTGTGAAAATCGAAAAATAAAATGAGTAATTTATAGATGGAAAAACAAACGGATAAATGGAGATTGATTTGTGTGCGTGGGTGTGTGTGTTAAAAAGAAGAAATGACTTGGTGAAAATGTGTATTTTTATTTCGGTTACTCCCATCACACCTCACAAATCATGCATTAGATATGCGTTAATCTTTATCCTATGAGTTTCGGCTCATGTATATATGTCCAACACAATTTAGGTTCCAAAGAGCGGGGTAACACCAAAGCTGTGGAAGCTTTTGGGAAGGGCTAGTAGAAGGAGCTATAATGTGATTTGTTATCTTTTGTTCTTATTGTACATTAAACAAGAATTTGATGTAATGAAAAATGATAGCTAATGTTGTATGTTACTCTAAACATTGTGGTAAACAAGGAAATGTAATTCTGAAACTTGGTTCGTTCAGTTAAATCTTTTGAATGATATGTACAATATTTTCTTAGTTCTTGGGCATTACTTTTGGATATGATTTATATATAATGAGTTTTGGGGATTGGTTCACGGACCCGGGTTTGGGTCATGACAATTGTCATCATCGACTATTCCTCCGGTCTCTCCCTCTCTCCCTCCCGTCGCCTTCTCCTTTTCTTTGATTTGGTAAATAAAGTTTTGGGAGATGAAGGGAAGTTTTGGGAAGAAAAAGGAGAAGTGATGGCTGCCACCACAACACCCGGTCTTGGTAGATGACGCCAGCCCAAAATCAAGCCCTACGCAATAAGAGTCATCAAGAGACGAAGGAGAGCAAAAATCTGAAGTAGCTGAAACCCAAGGGATTAGGATTTTGATGAAATTATGGGGTGTCCAAAGTTACTCGAGTAAAAAATCATGCAATTAAGTAACCGAAAGCCTGAAATTCTTCAAAGGCCGAAACCTGAGGTTTTGATTGTGGCATGATTACAAGGCGTCAGAGGCTCCAAGAGGTAGGATCTAGACTAATTTGAGTGTTTTTATTGATTTATGTTGATATTTATGAAACTAACTAAATTTTTAAGAAACACCTAAGCCATGGTTTGAGAATTTGAATATTTTCCTATATTTTTATGGAATGTTAAATTTGAAGTTATAAAAGAAATAAAGAAATTGATGGTATAAAGGAATTGTGAATCGGTGAATTTAATACCCGAATTGATTGAATAACTTATAATAGTTGGATAACAAGATTGAGTTGAAATCCTTAGAAAGTAGTTGGGGCTAATTAACTTGTTAAATCGTGGGTTATGAGAAAAAGTGATCATTCAAGTGAAAACATAGAAGTCTTGTAAATTGTAGGTTTACTGTAATTAGTTGATATTGTGGAATTTGACTATTTGACTTATAATTTAAACCTTCAAGCATATCATTGAGATAAATTGGGACTTAATTTATTAAACACCAAACTTTGGGAGCTTGAATTACAAATGTAGTTTGAAATTACGAAATTAGGCAAAGTGGTCACTTCAAGAATGAGACTAATTGTTTAAATGCGAATCGTGTAACTCGATTGGTTGAAAGATTATACAATAATCCT
Organism: Heliamphora pulchella; assembly: GCA_032270985.1. Classification (NCBI taxonomy): domain Eukaryota; kingdom Viridiplantae; phylum Streptophyta; class Magnoliopsida; order Ericales; family Sarraceniaceae; genus Heliamphora; species Heliamphora pulchella. The sequence continues at coordinate 15,766 of JAULJZ010082598.1, forward strand.
GTGATTTACTCAGTCACTGGGATAAATATGAAATTCTTAATATACCTACGACCCATGTACTTGAAATATAGTGTAGATTGGTTTGGGTTTCTGACAATTAAGAAAATGTGGAAGGCAAGTTTTAAGCACATTGACAAGTTTATGGTGATGTAATGAATTGTAAGTTTATGGGTTCACTTATAGTACAAATGGATGATTGGGGAATAATTGATGAAAAATATTAGACATGGTGATACCCAAACTTGTTTGGAGAGATGAGGTTAATGAATAAATAAAATCTTAATAATTTTATGATTGGAACCTATGTTGTTGAATTGGATGAATTGAATTAGTCGACTTAACAAGAATCTGATGAAACATACATTATAAGTAGGAGTTGAAGAAAAGAACCAAAACCTTAAGGAGATGTTTTAGATTGGATGAATTATGGGTAAGTAATCAAACATTAATGAATTGAAATTGATTCTGTAAAAATTCAATACCCAAATTGGTAGACTAGGAAACTTGAGTTAAAGTTTATGTGGATTGGAGAAAAGGGTTTAGATGGAGGGTGTTGAATAAGTTGAGTTAGTTAATGAATCAAATTATCCAACTGAGCCATATTTAATACTAGTAAAATATAACTTTGAGGTTTGATTAACTGAAATTTATAAAGATTTGGGTAGTACTTGGAATGGTGGATTAATTATTTGAATCCTAACCTTTGATATTCTGGTTTGCGACTCGAAGTTTAAATTCCTGAATTAACGAAAAGGTTACTTAATAAATGTGATATAGTGATAAGATTGAACACTTGTAACTTGTTGGTTCTATGATGATAAGTTAAATTGACGATTTGATTGGAATATTTACGACAATAGTGATTTTCTTAATATACTCATGAATCATCGAATTGAACTTCACGGTGAATAAATGTGAGCTTATTAAAAACTTAATGAATGTTGAAAGTGAATTTGATAAGCATTGGTTTAAATTTGACAATGTGATATGAATTTATTGGTGAACTTGTAATAAAGAAGAGTGATTTGAATGTGTTTAGGTGATTACATGAAAATGGGAAAACGAAATAATGTAACGGTTGATAAATGTGAAATAAGGATAAATGTTTGCGAAATCTAATGAGGAATACTTAGAAAACTGTGGATTTTTTAATAGACATAAAATTAAGAAATTGTGAATAAGTTCATAATAGTTAAACTACTGAAGTGTAATCGGATTCACTTGATTTCTTAGCTTGTGATTTATGAGCTATGATTGAAATCTAATAAGAAGATTGGGAAGATCATGGAATGATCAGCAACATTATTGGTTGTGATTGTTAAATTGATAACAAAAGGGAAACGATGCAAAAGCTTGATTTGAACTTATGATACAGAAAATGAAAATAAGGCATGTGATGTTTAATGATGTGATCGAAAATGATGTGATTATGACATTGGAATGGGAGATGAACTCCCGGTTATTAATAAATAATGATATGATTATGAAATATGATTGGGAATTGAATTGGAAAGATGGACTCCCGGCTATCAATGAAAAATGATGATTAATTAAATGTTGAACCGAGGTTGATTGATGTGGATGTGGTTAAGTTGGGCTTAACTAGCTCCGCGGTGAAAGACTGAAAACTTGCGCAAGTAGGGTGCCCTACCCATCGAGTTAGTCCCCGAGAAGGTGTGCATGAGTTGCCTACCCATCGGTGTTCCTCAGAGAAATCGAAAAAGGCGGTTGTCGTGATGAGTTATAGAGCTATCTATTACCCAATAGTTTCGCGTAGCCTATTGGGAGAATAGGGAGGGATTTCTATAAACTGCACCCTACGTCGATTCAACGTTTTGATTAATGAAAAGAAAGTGAAATGTGAATTAAAAGAACTAAAGAATGATAAAGAAAGTTAATGATTAAATAATAGATAAGTGGTGAGTTAGTATTTTGTTACTGATGAAAGAGAATAAAAATGAAAGCGAGAACTAAAGAAAGACAAAGAGAAATTGTGATTTATGTTGAGAAAAGAAGAGAATGGAAACAAAAGAATGAGTAAAGAGCCTAATGAAAAAATAAGAAAATAGAAAGAGAAATGAACAGTATTTATAAAAGGTGTCAGTCTAAATGTTGGGTAACGAATCTAAAGAATAGAAATGAAAACGGGAACAAAAGTAATTTAAAAGAATTTAAGACGAATGAAATAGAATAGAATAAATAAGGAAATGAATCAGTATTTATTGTGAGTGTGGAACTCCCATCAAAAGTGGAAATAATGAAAATGTGATGAATGATTTAATTAAGAAAGAGTAAAGATTAAGTAAACAAAGGATAAAGATATGACGAATAAAAATGAGTTATAAACATGATTTAATTATGTTTGCATTATAACATACCATTCACACCTCACAAATCATGTACTGCACTACTATTAGTCTTTTCCTACGAGCTTCGGCTCATGATTGTTGGTTAAATTTTTTGTACAGGTCCAGGCGAACAGGAGAAGATTTAGGATATATTAGAGCATTTCTTTTGAACTTTGGAGATTAAGTAATGGTCTTGTTATAATTTAGACTTAGTGAATGTAAAGGATGTATGGATCTTATAGAAATTTCTTTTATGTTTTGAGAAAAATTATGGAAAGGTTACTTCCTTGGATATGTCTTATTACTCAGATGGATTAAATTGAAAGAGACGGAGATGTATGCTAAGTAGTGGTGTGAACTCAAAAGTTAGTAGAATGTATGTTTAATTTACAATCGGATGATGTGCTATTCAGTAGTTTATAACTGTGACTGTGAGTTGGAATCTAGGCTAAGCCTGAGTATAAACTGTTGTTTAAATTTAACAGGTTTTTAGAAATTGGGATAGTCCGAAAAAGAGAAGAAACTCTGCCAAATTTTTTAAAAAAATATACTTAGAATATTTTGAGGTTTGGGAAAAGAAATCACAACCTTTAATAGATACTGAGTTCTAGAGTTGAATTTATTAAATTTGAAACGGGTTCGGGGTGTGACAGAAAACTTGCGCAAGATGGGGACCACATGCCCACGGGTTAGCCTCTGAAATGTGGTGTTGTGTCGTGATGAGTTATAGAGCGACCCATTTCACAATGGCTTTGCTTAGCCTATTGGGGGCGAATGGGGCGATGTTTCTACAAGCTGTGTCCTACGTCGGTTCATGAGATGTGATACGATTTTGTGACACAAATCGATAATGAGATAACAATGTGGATGATGTGGAAGAAGAGAATGTTTTGAAAAACAAAGGCTCCATGAAAATGAATAATGGGATAAAGAGTTAATGTTGTAACAAGTGAATACATGAATGGGATAAGTTGGTGTGCATGGGAGTGTGCGTGTGAACAGATAACAAATTGTTGAAATTGGTATTTCTACTTTGGTTGCACCCATCACACCTCACAAATCATGTATTACATTTGAGTTAATCTATATCCTACGAATTTCAGCTCACGTACGTCTGGTAAACCATTTCAGGTTCCCAGGAGAAAAGATGGTACCGAGACTATGGATGCATTTTTGGACGGGCTAAAAGATGGGTCTAGTGTTTCTTTTACTTATGCCATGTGTATACCTAAAGTTAAGAGATTTAATGTAATTAATTTTGATTATGTATTTTAGATAATTCGGACAAGTATCATGTTATTCTTTTCTTTTGTAAATGAACTTTTGGGATTTGAAGCATTATTTAAAACTTGTTATGCCTCTATGAAGTAATAATATAGTTACACAAAGAAAACCATCATTTTCAAATAAGTTTTGAGTTCAAACCTTTAATGAAATGGATGTTTTAATTGATAACTTCTTATACGGGTCGGTTTGGGATTAGTTCATAAATCCCTAGATTCGGGGCGTGACATAAAATAACTTGGAATATATGTTGGCACAAAAAATGACTAGTGTATAGGATTGATCTAATTTTCTAAGATCAAGGTTTTGACTTAAAAGATAATATGTGAAATTTAAAAATATTAAATCTATACAAAACTGCTAAATTTATACAGAAAAGTCTCAAGAAAGTACAAGTCTTGCTTGATTCCAAGACAAGTCTCATAAATCTTCCAAAAGTACAACTTTTGTACTTTTTTTGCACACTTTCCACAATGGTTGTTGGAAGACTAATATTTATTTCTATAATTAATTTTTATTTAATTCTTTTGTATAATTATAGAATCTCTACATATGAAAGACTAATATTTTTTTATATAATTAATTCTTATTTAATTCATTTATATAATTATGGAATCTCTACACATGAAAGACTAATATTTATTAATTCTCATTTAATTCTTTTGTATAATTATGGAATTTTTACACACTATGGATTTCAAATTATATTTTAATTAATTATGTGAAGCCTACTATGTGATCAAAATCTCTACACATATAAATATATGAATATATATTTAAGATAAGAATAATATTTTTGGCCCGAAATAATTAATATTTTGGACTCAACATTTAAAGTTTGTTAGGCTTGGTCTATGAATTTTCTTAAAAACTCATGGGCTTAATTAAAAGATTTGGGCCATTATTTTAGTTGGGACTATAATCCTTGGGTTTTAGAGTTTGGGCTTGAGAAAATATTCTCTTGGGCCTTCAATTGTTTTTTGGATCATTAATGAATTTTAGGCTTTTTATTAATCTTAGGCCTCACTTGAGTTTGAGCATTACGAGATTGGACATTTTTTTTTTAATTGTGAGCTAATTGGGTCTTATTGAAACACTTGGGCTTTTTATTTGATTGTTGGCCTTAGGTGACTTCTTAGGCTAATCCCAGATTAATATTGGGCTTAACCTGAGTCTTAGGTTCAATCTCTAAGAAAATGTAACGTTCTATTTTGAGTTAGGATTTTTCGACGTACGCGTGACTCAGAGAACTACAATTAGAGTTTCACGAGTTTTCAATTTACGTTGAGATTCCACTATTAGGGTTCTTAATCCTATGCTCAAAAATACGGGCTCTTACATCGGCTACTTGGGATTCTTGCTCCTTAATGCTTATAATTGCTCCTCTTGTGGATTGGACTTCAACCTTCCTTTGTTGGCTCTCAATTTAGCTCCAAACTTTAAAAAATTTTAGTGAGAATGCTATGGTTTTAGTGATTCATCTCATTCTCCTTTTAGGAAGAATAAAAGAAGAGAAGAAAGGGAGTGAGGGCGAGCCGGCGAGAATGGAAGGGGGTGGGACCCCTAGAGCTTTTTATTTCTCTCTTTCTCTCTTTCTTGATACTTCTAGCAGTATCCCTCAAGCCTTGTTTGTTTTCTTCAATTTTATAACTTCCTAGACTTTGTTATTTAAATCTCCAATTGGTAACTAAATTAACTTTAATCTTTCCATTCAAATTTTAAAAATTCAAAATTAACCACGAGCTAATATCTCGGTGTCTTAACACACGCCGACCGCACACAACGTACCAAAAATTACCATCCAAAGCCATTCCCGGCAATTCAATTTTATCAACATAATTAACCGCAAAATAAATGCGTACTAGGTCTCCATAGAAAATGTCACGCCCCAAACATCCGGATCACGCGAAAATCTACCAAAACACCCATTTAAAAAAATAGGTTTTACAGTTGATAATTAAGGTATACAACATTTGGATAAAAGATTTCCACAGTTCAACTCTCATAAAACTGTAAATCATGCAATCTCATACATGAATAATAGTATCGCCTCAAGGCATACAAAACCAGCCTCAACAAGCGTCACATGTGTAAGTACATGTCAAAAAAAAAAGAAAAACTACAGCAAATCTTCCGTCACGTCTGCACTAGGTCAACTCATTGTGCTCACCTGAAAAGGTTTTACAACAAAATGTCACACCGTGAGCCAAAACCCAATAGGAACATAGACAGTAAAACTGTAAAGTAAGCTATGCAATTATACACACATGGATTCAACCACGGGAGCTAAAAAGATTTTTCTCTCAAAAACCTTCAATTTTCCACCAGACTAGCACTAGTCTCAAAAGGTTTTATCTCATAAAAATTCACGTTTTTCATCCTTCAAACTATGCATACCATCCCGACCGATATTATGCCACAGTTAAGAGAAAGCTGTAAATAAACAGTAAGCTCGACTCAGATCACACAACTGATGCGAAAGATAAAATGTAGTCCTATGAACCGACTCTGCCATATCGACAAAGGTAGCAATTATAGACTTTCGTCCATTACCCTCGACCTGTAGGTTTAGTAATGACAAGCTCTATACGGAGTCACAACAACGTACTCAATTTATGGGCAGAACCCGAGGGTACAGAGCACCCAACACAATCACTCAATTTACAGGACCTGAGCCCGAGGGTCCAGAGCACCCACACTCAATTTACGGGGACTAACCCAAAGGTACAGAGCGCCCACGCTGCGCACGTTTCTGGACTTACACCGAGAAGTAATGGAAGCCCAACTCAACCAAACCCACAGTCACGGTACATCTATGGAAAATATTTAAAAATTCACCGTAGCTCAACTACGAAAACCCGCAAAATGATTTATACCACAAATGTATAAAAAGAGATCCAATCCATCAAAATAGAGATCTAAAACCATTTTCATTAAAACGTTTAAAAGTTGAGACTCAACCCCACGGGTTAGCTCCAAACCTCTAAAATCACGTTTTTCACCGTTTTCACAAAACACCTCGTTTTCAAACCTCTTTTGAAAACCACGGATACCACGTACCCAAAACATGCTTACAACCGAGAAAAAGGCGTAAAAACCTACTTTTACCCTAAAACCACAATTTAAAACATGTAAACAACATTTCATATATTTTTACCCGGTGAAAACAAGTATAACTGCATATAACACCCTCATAACAGTAGTAGGTCTAGAATCCTATCTCGAAGAGTCAAGATCTCAACGTCTCAAAATTGAACGGCGTTAGAACGAAAATCCAATCGGATGGATGCGAAGCCCTCGGCCCCGATAGCAAGGATCCACGAAAGAATCAACAACAAACCAAGCCCCGGGCCCTCAAAGCTAGAGAGAAGGCAGAGAAAAGGGTTTCTTAGCCTTGAAAAAATATTTTTGTATCAAAAATTCCGCCACTGATCTATTTATAGAAAACCAAATTTAACACTGTCCAGTCGACTGAACTCGGAAGTTCAGTCGACCGAACTCTAGATCCAAGGTTCAATCGACCAGACAGGACCCTCCGGTCGACTGAACTTCACAAAAAGGCTACTGGAATTTCTGTTTTGGTTTTGGTCTCGGTTTTGTGAAACAAACATAATTTTTGGTCCAAACACAAGCCAAAAGAGCACCTACCAAACCCCAAAAGCGTGTAACACATCTACACATGCTTTTTTACAACTTTAAAGTATAAACCATGCATCGATACTGTTCATATACTGGAATAAAAGCGTCACATATATAAACAACTCAAAATACAAAGGGCCAGGGTCTCACAGAAAAGGAGAGTGAGATGAACCAGGGAGCGTTGCGCCAACCCCACCGTTGAGCGCCGAGCACCACCACGCCACTGCCGTGCCGCCGTCGCCGTCCACCTCGTCACCGGCTGTGAGACCCGGTCCCCTTTAATTTCTCAATGTATTTATGAAATGTGTTAATTATCATTTTTATCGCAGTAGAAAAGCATGTTTCTATGTGTTCTATGTATATGTTAACCTAGATATGCATGTGGGTTTTAATCCCGGTCCTGGCGGGCGTTGCAGCAGAAAGTCAGTGGGCTTTCTGGGCAGGATCGCTCGGTCGGTCTTTAGACCTCTCGAGCGGTCTGTCTGCGTGAGTTGCATATATGACAGCTCACATAGCATTGGATTTTGAGCCAAAACTTCTCCTATAAGCTTGTTTTTTCTTCTCTTTGAAGAAAGACCTAGTTCTTTGCCTTCTCTTTATCTTTTGGCTTGGTTTGGGCTCAGATCTTGGCATTCAGATAGCAGATCCTTGATGTCCTCGCCGTGAGCTTTGCGTTCACCCGAACAAAAACTCATTTTGGCGACTTTGATTTCTCGTCGATGTGTTAAGCTTTGAGTTTTTAACTCTACGAGGTAGGATTCTAGACTATCTTGCTTTGAAATTGTGTTACATGTGATTATATGCATTTTCTTCTGATAAAAAATGCCATAAATATTGAACTTTGTGTATAAACTGTGTTTTGTTGGACAAAAAGCATATTTTGCATTTTTATGGTTTACTACAAAGTTGGTGGGCGTGTGTGTCCGTAATTTTCAAAAGAATAAGTTTTAAAAATCAAAGACATTTATGTAAAAGTTGTAAAAACCTAGTTTTGAAGGTTTGAGGCTAACTCTTATGGTTGAGCCGTGGTTTTTAAGCTATTCGGTTGGAATGGTAGAAACACTTTGAAAATATTTGTTGGTCTCCATGGTTAAATGGATGATGTGGTGGAATGTCGTTGAGCGTTTTGTATCTAACAGTGTGTATTTGCAAACGTTTTCGTAGTGAGCTACGTGTTTTTAATGATTCCATAGATGTACCGTAACAATGTGTGTGTATACTTGGGCCGACATTGCTCCTCGATAAAACTTTAAAAACTTTGCACAAGTAAGTGCTTCGCTCCTTATGGTTAGTCCCCATAAATGAAGTGTTTGCCCCAGTGGAAGGCGTTTGTTATTATAGCTCTGTATAGAACTTGTCATTACCTAGTGGGTCATTGAAAATTCCGAACCTAGGCTAATAGACGAGAGTCTATATTTATTACCTTTGTCCCCAGTGCGATAGAGTCGGTACATAAGAATCATTGTCGGTTGTGGGAACCGAGTTGAAAATAACGTTTTGTTTATGTTTTCTTAAGTTGTTGGACGTTATTTGGATTACATGAAAATATGTGGTTTTGAGAATGAAAAACCGTTTTGAGGCTTTTGAAGTCAAGTCGTTTCTATACTACGTGATTGCATATCATACTTTTACTTCAATATAGTCCATTCCTATTTGGACTCAGGTGATTTTGGTAGATTATGATATCCCAAAACAGTTGTTCATCAGCGGTTCGCGTGACCTGGGTTTTGTCACGTGACACCTGCCACCATCGATCTACCAGTAAGCTCATCGGTCTCTCTCTCTCTCTCTCTCTCTGCAACACCCACCGGACACCACCAAATATCACCGCCGCTAGCCACCCACCTACCCATGCCGTTCCCATTTGTTCTCTCTCTCTCCCATCTTCCCCTCCTCTCTCAGCAACACCTACCGGACACCACCATACATCACCTCCGCTAGCCACCCACCTACCCATGCCCTTTCCTATTTGTTGAGTGAAAATGCATGATTCTATGCAAAAGGGAAGGTGTCGTGTGTCTGTGTGTGTCTGTTCTTGTATACTGTGTGCGCACGTCCTCAGTGTGTGTGTGTGTGTGTGTGTAAATTGTTTTAAATGTTTGTTTGTCTTAATTATTTTGTTTGTTTACTTAAAATACCTTTATTAATTAAAAAGTTTAAAACAAAATATATTTTATAAAACAAAATTTAACTTAAGTCATAACGAAACTATAAAAGTTTTCATTAAAATTAACATTTTTACATATTATGAATCTTAATTAGTTTTATAAAAACTAAATTTTAAAACTTAAATATCTAAGACTATAAACATAAACAAAGACTAGAAATTTAAATAGATTAGCTAAATATTTTTGGTATATCTTTTAAAAATCTAGATTTTGGTAAAATATTTTAAAATAATAGATATGCTATTGATTAATAGGGATTTAATAAAAGTAAATATAGAATTAAAAAAATTACAAAATAGAATAATTAAGTTAAAACATAGAATTCTATTTAATTATTATTATTTAGATTTAGAATTTCGAGACAATTATGATTACACAAATTTTGCAAAACTGGTGAGTCACTGATATCTAAGTTAATTATACTTTCGTTTATTGCTCTATAATTCAAATGTCTATGCGACATGTTAAATTGTTAGGAAAAAAAATAATAGTCCTTGTTTATGAAAATATCTTCTAAAGTTAAATTCTGTAAAATATGGATGAATAATTATTTGAATGGGGTCCCAGTCATAGGGAATGATAAAGATACTAGTGAGTTTGAAATAAGAATGGTGTCGCAAGCCAAGTGACTGTGGATTAATCATTCCCAAATAAAATATAGGGTTGCTCCCTAACTCTTCTAGCAAGAATCGTTAAACATTATCTTTGGAAATAAAAATTTAATATAACTTAGATATCTGTGTTTTCACACTAGCCATGCTAATGACGTATTTCTTTCAAGTGAAGCTCATGATTCCAAAAAAAATGCTATGTTAGAAATGGAAGAATGTCATCCTTACAGTTTATGTTTTTTTTTTTTTTTGTTAGCTCTGTAATATATTTTGTCATGTCATTAGTTATGGTTAACTTTGTGGGTTTGACAATGTTATTTGTATGTATAAAGAACTCACGGTAGAGCTCTAAGGATCTGCTATGAAATATTATAATGAAATCTTTTGTGCTATATGTTTCTTGATTCAATTCAAATTAAATAAAGTAAGGAAATAGATAAATTAAATTATGCGAATAATAACATATTTTAATTAGAAATAATAATGAATTTGAGGCCTTTGGTGAGTTTTATCTCACTGACCGGTTACAACCCTCTTTTCGGGTTTGGGTCGTGATACGATCCTTATTCGTTTTAATATACAAAATTCTAAAAAAGGGTTTCTCACTTTCAGGCGTAGAATCACTCTATCCAATAATCAGTGTCCTAATACTCTTGTATGTATCGAGTATGACCACGTTGGAATAATTAATTTTATAATAACTAGATAAATTAATTTACATCTCATCGTTATTATGAGTGCTTATACTTTTAATTCTGAAATAATTATTAAACACGTATATTTAATGTTCATTATTTTAATTAATTAAAGGGTGTAATCTTTTATGTGTTTATAATCCCGATGAGTTTGATAATGGTATTAATTGTATGATGAATATTAATCATTAACAAAATTTACGTCCCGTGAACAGGATTGATGATACCGCCTTGAGAAAGTTTATAAGTTTTGACCGTACCAAACCCTGCATGTGGATTTTATTATCCGGCGTATCAAATAAGTTAAGCGGAAGGTCTTAAAGATTTTTTGAAGAAACTGATTAAATATTATTGTCAGTAATTTAATTTAATCAGCATGTATATGTAATCATAATGTGAGGAGAATAAATAAGGATTTAATAATAGGAGTTCGAATATTTTGATTTTGAGAATAAGACTGGGAGTGCAATTATAATTTTTTAGTGGAATGAATTATAATTTATATTTTTATAAAATTACTTCTGGGTTGAGGTAATATTTCATAATTACATTACGATTCTACGTCTTATTTACTCCACAGATCCCTGTTGTAATCTATTTATATGCTGTTATAGAACTTAATCGCCAGATTAGTCATAATCAATTTAGGGTTTTCAGGTATTGTGAAAATCGAAAAACAGATGGCTAGAGAGGTTTTGAAGAACACGATAGATCGAAGTACACATTTTGTTCGTGTTTTGACATTCAAAAATACAGCAGAAGGCTTGACTTTGATATTTGACTTCTAGTCAAAAATTACGAAAACTTGTTGATTAAAATTTGTTGCAGTAAACAGAATCAATCCAACTAGATTTCAAAATATATAATTCTAAACTAATTTTTGGAGTTTTATTGGGTTTTATTTTTTATTATTCGATATCAAAAAAAAATTAATCTGTAACATGTTTCTGCACTTGCCCGGCCAGATTGTTTTTGACTTAAATTATGTACAAAACCTAAGAATCATAATTTTTAGCCCCAACAATCCCCAACCTTCTGAAAAGTACACGTGTTTTCTCTATAATAACACTGTCAAAATATATGTAGAAATTCTCTCCATCTGTCTAAGTTGATCATTCTTTCATTTACAAAACACTAACATACGCATCAAAGATACTTTTTAGCAACCATCGACGATTAGTCTTACCGCTTATTTCCTCTTGCAAATCAACTTGGACACAAAGGAAGCCTCTTCATGAGATATTACAACTGTGAGAATAAAATACCAAAACAAGAGACTGTTACCCGAGTCCTTGCTCAAAACTTTTTCAGTGTTCCTGAGCCCCATGTCCCATGCCTTCTTGCTACTAATAATTTTTACCCTCTCACACTGTTTTCCATTGCTTCTGCACTCTGTTGCAGCAACTATTGCTTCCTCTCTATCTCTCCATTCTACTACTCTCGGTACCATAATATCCAACGCCACATGGTGTTTATAGGCTGAGTTATGTCCATCAGAAGGACACCTTTGCCGCAATTGATGTAGTCTGCTGCATTTGCTACAGCCTGCCACAATTGCTACAGTTTTGGAACTTTTTTTGCAGACATTGCAGTTCCAATTGCATGGGCCGCCACCCTTGTTGATCACAATTAATGGGTTCACAAAGTGGACCCCAACAGAAGCAACATCCTACACAAAAATATCAGTTTCAAGACGTAGGGCTTGCCTTTCTAGTTTGTGTGAGCTAACTTGTTGCAATCGCCATAAGCAAACTGGAAATTGGTTGTTAACCTCTTCCTTTTAAGTTTTGTCAAAATCAATTAGACCATTGCAATTGATACCGAAGTTAGAAGGTTCTTGTTGCTATTTGATTCGTCTGTGGCCACCTAAGCATCCCCTTTAGCAGCATATATACTTGTTAACTTTAAAATTTCTGTTTCTTTTTAAAAAATAACGCACATTTAATTACCCAAAAAAAAAAAAAATAAATAACCCACATTTCAAGAAGCATAAGAAAGATATTCACCACCTTTAGAATTCAGTTTCCACAAAAATGAAACCAATATAAAAAAAGTAAAATCAACTTTACAAAAAACTGTTTTTGAATTTAGACATTGTGATCTCATAAAAATAATATAATGAAAGAAATGAAATGGGAAAACAATAACAAAGAAAAAACCCAACAAAAAAAATTCCTGTCATTACTTACAATGGATCTTACAGGACGGTGCCCATTAAATTATCAGCATCTATCAAAGAGCACCAGGCACATAATTGCATAGCCACTCAAATGTTTTGAGTGAGACCCACCAACATCACGACTTATGTTGGGATAAATTGCCAAGATTCGAATATTATGGTTATAATTTTTAATTAAAAAATATTCGAACAAACAAACACCAAAATAAGTTTTAAATTCAAACTTTTGATATCGAACAATCAAAATGAAACTCAATAATACTCCCAAAGTTTCTTTTTAGAATTATACCTTTCGAAATCTAGTTGAATGATTTCGCTTGCTACAATAATTTTCAATCAATGATTCGTTACGATTTTCGATTTCTAATCAAATCTCTTACACAAATTTTTTGCTGCATTTCCGAATGCTAAATACAAACAAAGTATAGATTTTAATCTATCTTATTCTTCAGAATCTTCTTTAACTTGACTTAGGGTTTCAAATACGTGAAAACTCTAACCACCAAACTAACTGATGAATTAATGAATTAAATTACGTCATGTTTTATAACAGCATATATATAGATTACAATAGGAACTTGTGAATTAAATAAGACATGAACTTCCAATATAATTATAAAATCATACCTCAACCCATACATAATTTCATAAAAACACAAATTATAATTTATTTCACTAAAGAATTATAATTACGCTCCCAGTTTTATTCTCAAAATCATAGTATTTAAACTCCTATTATTAAATGTTTATTTATTCTCCACACGTCAAGATTACAGATACCCAACGATTAAATTAAATTATTAAAAATTATATTTAATTAATTGCTTAAAAAATAATTTAAGACATTTCGCTAAACTTATTTGACTATTAAATTATAAAATCTACCTGCAGGATTTAATTCGATTAAAATTTAAAAATTTTCTTAAAAAGGTGTCATCAATCTTGATTTTTCGAGATGTAAATTCCGTCAATAATTAATATTCACCATATAATTAATATTGCTATTCAATTCACCGAAATTATACATTCATACATAATTGCACCCTCTAATGAATTAAAATAATAAATATTAAATATACGTAAATAATTATTATTTTAAAATTAAGAGTATAAACACTCATAACAACCATAGAGTGTGAATTAATTTATATAATCAGTACAAAATTAATCACTCCAACTTGATTATGTTCAATACACAATGTATAATAACACAATAAATCAAAACAATTATCATTTCCCGTAATCAAGACAGATTTACTAAAATATTGTGTTACAACCGTATCGTTGGTGTGTCTAATTCTATCTAAACTGTAAATCAAAACTTATATTCTATAAGAATCGATAATCGGACCTTTTGTATCTAAACCGAACTCTATACATCATATTAAATACTATGTAGAATAAAAAACACTAATACACAACATTAAATAAATAATAAAATACATACATTACTCATTAAAATTCTCATAAAATGAAAAAATTAATTTTATTAAAAAATAAAATTAAATACTAAAATTTAAAATTATAATTTCTAGTATACAACACTAACAACCACCACCGCCACACGAAATGTCCCTCTCAATTGCCTTAATCTTATACTTGGCTAAATAAAATCTTAGTGGATAGCAGATTCGCAGCCAATATATCAATATAATCACTGCAATCAAAACAGCAACCATTATAAAATATATAACTTAATTGAAGTCCATCGTCCCCTCGTCAACATTGTACTCGGCTGTAAATACAACAGGCTGTTCCGTTTAAAATTCCGGAATCCAGCTCTATTCTATTGAGTCCATTTGAGAGCTATAACGCCTATCCACACTCTGGCTGTACAGACCAACCGAGAAAGTTCCTAGCAAAATCAATAGGCCACCCAGAGAGAGAGAGAGAGAGAGAGAGAGAGAGGACTGGAGGGAGGGAGAGGCCAAAAGTAAATAAGCACCAAAACAATTTACTTTTTAACAGTGCACGCCATTCCCATTGCTATAAAGGGCACCCAGTGGCCAATTGGAAGCCTTATCTGCATTTCCATATTGGTGTGATTTTATGGATGTAGTAGTACCGTTGCTCATTGGACTTGTCCTTGGCACACCCTTCTTCAACACAGAATCCAACTGCCCACATGCTGCTGCTATAAGACCTGCTTGTAACATTTAAAACACAAGGATTTGTCAGATATATATTGTACCCAACTTGGGGGAGCGTGAAAAATTCAAACTAGGACATGCTCTTTCATTTGCAAAGCCCGAGAGAGAGAGAGAGAGAGAGAGAGAGAGAGAGAGTTCAATGACAAAAGGAAACGAGTCTAGAATATTTAGAGAGAGAGTTCAATAACAAAAGGTAACGAGTCTAGAATATTTACTCCTAACTGCCTGCCAAAGAATTTGGGGGAAAAAAAAACAAAAACAAACAAATAAACAATTGCACGTGGATTTTGAATTTCTAACCTTTATGGGGAAATTGCACATTATTACCATCACCAGAACATCTCAGCTGCATAGTTATCTTTCAGTGGGCATACCACGGTACAGGGTTACATACTAAGGAACTTTGGAGTAATGTAGTCCACAGCCATTTTATATCCGAGAAACTTAAATGTCACTCTCATGTTCCCGTTCTACTACTGACTACTGAATACTGATTAGTTCAAAGTAGTGAACAGCCCCAATCTAGGCCAAGGGATCCCAAGATAAAATTATGCTGGCACCTTTTGCCAACTTGCAGAGATGTTTAACAATAATAAAGCATACCATATGTATCTTAGAAAGTTCTGCTTGCCACTGCGAGCATAATGATCTCAGTATTTTTCAGTAGTAACCTAAGGCTCCATTTGATTGATTGGATTAATGAGAAATATATAATTCCACAAGATAAGTAATTCCATGGAATTAGTAGTGAAAAGATTATTAATATCACATCCTCCTCAGTATTGTATATTCTACATTTTGTGATATTAGTTATCCAATAGGTGCATGATGGGGAACAAGAAGGCATAAAATGATATTTTTGAGATTTAGAAGTTTAGTTATTTTAGTAATATTTTTTATTTTTTATTTTTATTGACATCTTTTTATTGACATCTTTGCCTATGCCATCATCCTTCTCCACCTGCGCTACAACTCCATCGGCGCCATCGGTCATCAATGCCAACGACGCTGCCAGCCATCGACACCATTCACCATCGATGCCATCATCAACCACCATTGCGCTGCCGGCAATCGACACCATCAGTCCGCACCACTGCATCCGACGTTGTGGACCGCCACCATCGACGCTGTCGGCCTCCACCACCGCCACCTCCAACTATGCTCCGTGCTGCCACCCAGGCCTTCGTCTGCTAACCCACCCACCCACCCTCCCCACCCCCCAAAAAAAATATTTTAAAAAAACTTTCCTGACCTGACCCAGATTAAAAATCTCTTCAGCCGAGACCATTAACGAAGCCCAATTTCAAGACCAACCAACAAAAAAAACCCAGTTGATCCATGCCCCATTGTAGGCCCAACCAACAGCCCAAAAAAGGCCCAAATGACACCCATTCCAATACATGCAATGATTTCATCCAACCACAAGACAAACCTAGCCAACTTTTGAATTCCAAACCATGACCCACAATCTATCCAATCCAGATTCTAATCCATTTAACTTACAACCCCTTTATTTTTACTAACCCTTCCAATGAATAAGAATATTTATCTCAATTTTCTAGAGAGAATAGTACCTTTTTGAGTTTCAAGTAAGTTTATATGCTCCAAAAGTTGTGTATTAGACCTTCAAATCAATATCAAAGCTCTCCAAAAATGTGTGACTCCTTTTTCTTTTTTTTTTGGCTCCTGTGGTTTTGTTTTTTTAACTGGACCGAACTTATGGTTGGTTTAGGTTTCAAAAGTGGACAAAAAAGTACAATAGAAGGAATTGGATTGAAGCCTTTTTTTTGGCTGTTGGGTTGGAATTCCAATGGGGCTGTTAGTTTGGGCTTACAATAGGGCTTAGTTTTTTTTTGTGGAGAGGGGTTGGGCCGCAATTTGGGCTTGGTTAGAAGGAATGGGCTGAGTTAATTTATGCGGAATGAGAAGTCATGGGATGAAGATATTTTCGATATTTAAGAATTTAATAATTTTAATAATATTTTATATTTTGATTTTTATTGGGATCTTTTAACTAGGTAACTTCAATTAGAAATTTTCTAATTTGTAATATTCTATTTTAGTAGTTTTAATTAGGGCTTTCCTGAATTGTAATTTTTTTATTTTTAGTAACTTTAATTAGGATTTTCTTGATTGCTTATAAATAGGCCATTATGTAATAGCTTTAGGTAGACTATGATAATGAGTGAATGAGTTTACGCTTGATATTTTAGAGTAAGGACTTTTATATTCTTTTGAGTGTGACATTTATTTTCATTTATTTCTTTTATTTGGACTGTTTTCTTTTATCTATTCTCATATTACTGGCCATCCTACTTCAGTGCATGATCCTTCCACGAATTGTTGAATTCAAAAAAGGAAAATACAATTCCATAGAATAAGTAATTCAATCCTAAATTTAATCCAGTCAATCAAACAGGGCCTAAGTGAACAATGCAAGATTGCAAGCATCAGGTGAAATAAGTGAACAATGCCCACAACCTATATAAGAGTGGACAAATCACATGAATGTACAATAAAACATATATTTGGCACTTATTAAAAAAGAACATATATTTGTCACGTATAAAAAAAAAAAGCATATATTTGGCTCGCAATATTTTACCAGAACAAATTAGATGGATGACTAAACAAGTACCTAAGAAAAGAGCAGAAGGTTTCCCTGGTCTTGATTTGAACTCCGGGTGGAATTGAACACCAACAAAGTATGGATGGTTAGGAAGTTCAACAATCTGCATGACCATATACCAGTACATAGTTAAAATCACCAGAAGCATCAAACTATTGCAGCAATTCAAGAATAAAAAAGGCCAATTCCATGACTCCAACATCTACCTCCATGCGTTGACCACTTTCATCTTTTCCAATAAAAGAGAGGCCAGCATCTTCAAGTTGTGCTACCATATCAGGATTTACCTATAAAAGACTAAATCAAATCTCTAGCCAAAATACCCTGCTGGATAGACGTCGCAACAATAAGCTAACAATGCTCCGGGGCAATATGTTTGGAAATGACAAGTACCTCGTATCTGTGCCGATGTCTCTCATCAATGAAGCTCTTATTGCCATATCTAGAAGAATCCAAATTGTTATCAATTAGATAATACTGGAAATGTTAATTCAGTATACCTGTAGATAAATATCCTTAATATGTATCTATGTGTATAACTTACCTCATAAAAAACTCAAATATCAGGTATTATATATGCAAATATGAGCATGAGTGTATGTTTCTGTGCAACAGTAACCAACAGTACTTACAGTTTTGCTGCAATGCAGTCTGTAACATGAAAATAAGTCCTCCTTGATCCAAGACGCATAGTGCCTCCCATATGAGTTTTTGAACCCTATCATTGATACAAAGATCAGACTTTCCAATTAAAGGAGGCGCGTTTTTTG
>JAULJZ010082599.1:0-12606 GCA_032270985.1 Heliamphora pulchella
GGGGGTGGCGGCGTACCTTATTTGCATTCAAATAGAAGGAATAATATAGTAGTTACCATTAATATTTTCCCAAACCGGACAAACCAAAGCATGAGGAAATCAAACC
This sequence comes from Heliamphora pulchella, assembly GCA_032270985.1. NCBI lineage: Eukaryota > Viridiplantae > Streptophyta > Magnoliopsida > Ericales > Sarraceniaceae > Heliamphora > Heliamphora pulchella. The sequence goes on from JAULJZ010082599.1 coordinate 107, forward strand.
ATTTATCCATAATTTAAAGCATTAAAAGCATGCACAAAGAACATAAGTTAAGAAATTAGATATTTTTACATAGTGAATACTTGTGGATTCAAAGAGTGGTGAGAAATTTTGGACTGTTTGCATAGTGAGTATAAAAAAATATTAATTCCAAAATAAAATTACTTCTTGTGCCATCTAAGCACAGGTGCTTTTAAGGTGATGTAACCGTATAAGACGCGGCTACTCTCTTTGACACATGGGTCGAATGTGCATTCTGGCATGTCCTAGTATTTTTTGAACTCTTTTAGGACCACACTATGGACTCGTGGAGGAAATGCTGATCCATTTATTAGACACCATCAAACACATTGCAAGTTTGACCCCAGAAAAAGCGTGACAATTGTTGAAATCTAATTATTACGAATTTACACAAATTAATTCCTCCTTTAGGCTTTTTAATTTTAGGAACTCTACAACCTAAATCTTTCAATTTGTTTATAAATACTAAATAGAGCTTTAGAAAATACATATTTGGACTGCTTGTCCACAATTCTTTTCCAACATATAGAACACGGAAAATGACTTCTTACAATTTGATATAATGAAATATAGGAACTTTTATAGCATAAAAACGAAGAAATTGTTGTTATTTTGCTGCATCTACATAAAGATATAGAATTATTTGTTTGTCGTATCCTTGCAATGTTATCTTAAGTTTTTAAATGTTGTATCGACAAATCTGGATGTGTCAAATCTATGTCCCATGTCTATAAGTGTTGTATCGATGTCTTGCGTTAGAAGCCCACAATGTAAAGGAAGCCATCAAAAAGCACTTACAACATATAGCTGTTCTGCCCAAATTTTTGAAATCTAGGCAAGCGATAGGTTGAGGATGCCAAATATTTGTGGCAAAACCAATATTTTTCTTGAACGGCTCTAGTCTACAACATATATACAACAATTAATTTAACAATCGACACAATTAAAGATTCATTCATCATGGTAAATAATTAGCATGTAACTCCGATCCATTCGTCTTTTTCCCATTACAATAACATCGAGTTGCAACTCAAAATTCACAATAATCATTGCAAAGAAATAAAATTCACACCATGATTTTCCTACTTTGATAAATGAAGGGTAAAATGATACCATGTATTATTGTAGCTTGTAATGGGGAAAGAGACAATCCATAGGCGGCAAAAGGGACACAACCCCAGAACACAAAAGCATATACAAGATTGAAACCATACCCAAAAAAAACAAAAAAAAAACTTAACAATAAGTATCCAATGCAGAACCTCCTTTCTTGAATGCTACACAATGAATCCCAATCAGAAAATTGAGTTTACCACCTTCAGAGAGGTATTACAATTTATGCCACCAATCTCCTCTCAAATCTTTGGATAACAGTATTCCACCAAACCCCTGCTTAAAAATGGCTCCAAACTCCCATTATCCCTGTTCTTCACCACTCTTCCCACAAACTCTACAATTTGGAAGCCGCGACCTCCCAAACAACACGTCTATCCACCCCTGGAACACAGACTGGGTACCATTTTCCTTTCCATCCCCATAGAAATGCACAAAATCTACCCTTATTTACCAGGCACTTCACCTTAACCTTTCGTACAGCCCACACCCAAAGACAAAAGACCTTGAAGCATAGAGACCTCCTTCAGGATCTCAGAGAGCCACCCCCAACTCTTCATAATGAAGCTAAGCACACCTTCATGAACAATTAGTTTTCTCATGGAGGGCTAAACCTATCTCATTATTTATCGACCATCCACCCAAGTTGAACCCAAGTTGCACCCAACCACAGATTGAATAAACAATTGCATGCTATCATTATTTGAGGCAATCTAAAAAAATGATGTCTGATGAAGATCAACTCAGTATAGAGTCTAATCAGATTGATCTTAACAGATTTGTCCAGAAGGAAAATTTTATTAACCTATTAAAAAATTAGCACAAAAGGCAACCAAATTAGCTTTCAGCACATTTGCAGCAGATATTAGGCCCCATTCCTTTTTTTCATATAAAGCTGTAGGCTTTTCCAGTCCCTTTAGAGAATAAAACATAATCTAACATTTGGCATTATCTGCTCAAAATGACTCCTTTGGCATGAATCATTATAGCTTAAAACTCTCCCCCCACCCCAACCACAAATCTCAGCAGCAAATAGAGTAATCATCAAAATTGTACAACCTGTTAGAGGCGTATGACCTGGATACATTATGGTTTCATTCTTCATCCCCGGTTTAGAAAGTTCTAGTAGTAACATATGGTATGCATAATCGAATTGAAAGAATGCAATCAGAATTCACAATAATTTAAAAATAGAACTACAGCAAACCAATTATAGCAGACCTGTAATCTCTGCAAGAGATTAATAAGAAGCACCAAAGATGGAATTAGAAGATCAACTACACTCTGCTCACGATTGCGTTCCAGCAGTAAATCAGAAGTTGAATTGCATTCGGTACCCTCATCAACAAGGTAATCTGTTCAGAACATAAAGTCAAATAAGAGGCTCCCAGATTTGGCGGTGACATATTAATCAATAATCAGGAATTTTGCATCCTAAAACCAGCTAAAGAGATTAACATAAAACAACAGATTGAGATTGTATGCCTCACCAACTATTGCTAATGGCCTATAATGTCAAAATTTTAGTAAGGTAATCACAATTAAAAAGAATTAGGATCACAATCTTGAAAATAACGACAATGCCAACGAATATAAAAGACAGGCAACAATAGATTGGAATTTTTTAGATTTATTAGAGAAGAGAGAGAGAGAGAGAGAGCACAAACTGCTAAACCACCAATTTATCTGATGATGGAACCCAAAAAATAAACCCAAAATACCAAAATAATATAAATTACTTATTATAGCCTGATTGGAAAAGTAAAGAGATGAAGGATTTTTTAGAGGAAGAATAATCATTCTTATTAAATTTCAAGAGAGACGATTACAGGATAAATAGTAGAGAAAGGCAACCAAATCAGAAAGGCCACCAAATCAGCAAATTAAATCAGCAGATCTCTAGGCTAGAAAACAGGAAACAGGAACACCTAAAATCGGAAATAGTAATTTCAAATTTTATTTGCAAAAAATAGAATTTCCTAATTTATTTCCTATAAATCCGGCACTCCCCTCAAGTTAAAGCGTAGATATCTATCATACCCAACTTACTTACAGAGAGCTCAAAACTAGATTTGAAAAGTCCTTTGGTAAAGATATCAGCTATTTGTTGAGTAGTAGAAACAAAAAGCACGCAAACAGTTCCACTATCAATCTTTTCTTTTATAAAGTGTCTATCAATCTCTACATGCTTCGTGCGATCATGTTGTACTGAATTTTGAGCAATACTTATACAACTTTGTTAATACAATACAACTTCATTGGCATGTTCACCGACATCCGCAGCTCTTCAAGAACTCTCTTCATCCATAGTATCTCACAAACTCCGTTAACCATAGCCCTATATTCTGCCTCGGCACTACTCCTTGCAATCATATTTTGTTTCTTGTTTCGCCATGTGACCATATTTCCCCAGACAAAAGTACAATATCCTAACGTGGATCTCCTGTCAATAACTGAGCCTGCCCAATCTGCATTAGTGTATGCCTCTACGTTCTGTTGTGTGGTCTTCTGGAAAAGTAAACCCTTGCCTGGTGTACTTTTCAAGTATCTGAGAATTCGATAAACTGCTTCAAGATGTTTCTCGAAGGGAGAGTGCATAAACTGGTTTACTAAACTCATAGCAAAAACAATATTGGGCTGTATATGTGATAAGTAAATTAACTTTCCTACCAACTTTTGATACCGAGTTGTATTCACTGAATTACCTTCCTTGTCATCTCCAAGTTTCTGATTGGGATCGATCGGAGTGTCTGCTAGCCTACAACCGCTCATCCCAATCTTCTTAAGGAGGTCAAAACATACTTCCGTTGGGAGAGAACAATCCCTTTCTTCGACCGAGCAACCTCCATTCCAAGAAAATACCTCAAAGATCCTAAATCCTTAATCTCAAATGTTGATGAGAGAGAAGTCTTCAATAGGTTCATCTCGAGTACGTCATCTCCAGTGAGAATTATATCGTCTACATACACAATTAGAATCTCTATCTTCCCATTCTGTGAATGTCTTATAAACATCATACGATCACTTTGCCCTTGCGTATACCCCTAACTTTTAACAAACAGAATAAATTTCTCAAACCAGGCTCTTGGGGACTGTTTTAACCCATAAAAGGACTTCTTCAATTTACACACCTTTGTGCCAAACTTTTCACCAAATCCTGGAGGTGCATCCATGTACACTTCCTCCTCCAGGTCTCTATTGAGAAATGTATTTTTTACTTCCAACTATTGCAGAGGTCAGTCATAATTAGCTATAAGTGACAAAAGAACTCTTACAGAGTTTAATATTGCAACTAGGGTGAATGTCTCCAAGTAATCAATGCAATAGGTCTGAGTGAATCCCTTAGCAACCAATCGAGCTTTATTCTGTTCTAGAAAGCCATCAAATTTATACTTAACTGTAAACACCCATTTGCACCCTACAATTGTCTTTCCTCTTGGTAGATCAACTAACTCTCACGTGCCAATTTTTTTCAAGAGCTTTCATCTCCTCGAAGATAAGAACTTTCAGAGCATCTTGCACAGTATTGGGAATCTCCATACAAGACAATTGTAAGGTAAAAGCACGAAAAACAGGTGAGAAATTTTCATATGACACATAATTGGACAATGGATGCTGGGTGTAAGACCACACACCCTTCCGAATAGCAATGAGAAGATCAAAATCATCGAACTCAGAATTGGAACCAGACTCCGGTTCAGAACTAGAGGACTCAAAACTCGAAGATGAAATGGACTGAACATGAGGTAAAGGCTCAGTGAGGACATTACCTGGAGGATTTACGGATTTTAGGCAGTGCAAAGAATTAGAAGACCCTTTCTTTCGAGTTGTCATCTATCGCGAGTAGACAATGTCAAATGGTACCAACACTGTTTTTTTTTTCTGTTTCTCCTTTGATAGTTATTATAAGATCATGAGCATCATGAGATGACACTATAGGAAGACCTGCTTTTTCAGTACCTAAAAAACTTGACTCACTTTCTCCTGGTATAATAAAGCTTGGATTTTTAAGTTGAATAATCAAAGTTGGAGAAGGATCATTTAGCGAGTCTTCAGTTTGGAAGAAATCATGAAACACAGTGAAATTTTTGTTTTGGTTCCCTCCTGAAGATGAGGCGTGAAATAGGAATGTAATTTAAAAAATATAACATCCATGGTAACAAATATTTTTTTCGGAAATGGGTTCAAAACATTTATACCCCTTTTGAGTCGGAGCATAACCAACAAACACACATTTTGTGGCTCGTGGTTCAAGTTTTCCTCGATTATGACTATGAATATGAACAAAAGCGGTACAACCAAATATCTTCAGTGGTAAAGAAGAAGAAAGCCGATTTATTGGATAAAACTTATGAAAAACATCAAAAGGTGTTTCAAAACTTAAAATCTTATTAGGCGTTCTATTTATGAAATATGTAACAGTAAGAACGGCTTTCCCCAAAAGATATTTAGGCACCGGATTGGTAAAAAGAAATGCCCGAACTACTTCCAACAAGTGTTTGTTTTTTCTTTCAGCCAACCCATTTTGTTGCGGAGTGTCGACACAAGAGCTTTGATGAACAATTCCTTTTTCAAGAAAAAATTGGCCCAAAATGTTTTTGAAATAATCTCGGCCATTATCACTCCGCTATATTTGAATATTTTTTTGAAATTGTGTTTGGACCATGGTATAAAAAATTTTGAAAATTGTTTCCACTTCAAATTTTTCCTTCATCAAATAAACCTAACTTAATCTCATGTGATCATCAATAAAGGTCAAACCATTTTTTGCCAAAATACGTAGATGTTCTACATGGGCCCCAGATATCACTATGAATCACAGTAAATTGTGTAGTTGGTTTGTAGGGTTGGGTGGAAAAGGATGCATAATGATGTTTAGCAAATTGACAAACTTCACATTGAAAAGAAGATAGACTTTTATTCCGAAATAAATTGGCAAACAAGTATTTTAAATACTGAAAACTAGGATGGCCTAACTTATAATGACATAACATAATGTCATTATCTTTGGAAACAGAAACAAAAACAGAATTTAAGCAAGTACTTTGACATCGTCTAATCGAGTTAGGTCCATCATCAAAATAATAGAGTCCATCTTTTTCCTTAGCACTGCCAATCATCCTCCTCGTGGTCAATTCTTGAAACTAACAATAAGAAGAGTAGAAATTAGCTTGACATTGAAGATCAGAGGTAATTTTATTGATGGACAACAAATTGCAAAACAAATTAGGAACACAGAGCACATCATGGAGAGTTAACAACGAAGTGAGTTTGATAGTTCCTATCCCGGCAATTATCGAGAGTGAACCATCTGCAATTTTGACCTTTTTATTGCCTGCACACGGACTATAGGATGAGAACAATTCGGAGCAACCAGTCATGATTAGTTGCGCCAGAATCAATTATCCAAGAATGAACAGAGTTAGGAATAACACACTTAAAAACGCAGTAGCAAGAGAATTACCCTTCTGTACCAAAGAACAAAACGGAGTTAAGAACAGTTTTGGAGATTGAAACAATTTGTACGAGTGCTCTAATTGCTCCTTGGTAAAAGAGACTGCATCCGAGTTGATAAAAGGCTCCTGAGTCTCTTCAGCAGTGACTTGGTAGGCGCGACCGTCACGTTTGGATTTTGGCTTTCAATTTGCTGGTTTTCCATGAAACTTCCAACACATCTCCTTTATATGCCATGATTTTTTGCAATGCTCGCACCACGGTTTCTTACGCCCGTCGTCAGAATCAACACCTCTTGACACGAGCAGAGCTCTCTGGTTCCAGGTTGAAACCAGATTCATTGTTGCGCAACATGATTTTTCTCCTTAACTCCTCACGTCTTAACTTCAGAAAAAACTTCCCGAATAGAGGTAATAGCTTCCTACCGAGAATGCAACCTCGAACCTCATCCAAACTCCGATTAAGGCTAGCTAAAAACATGTAAACTTTGTCATTTTCCTCTCTCTTCTTATGGCGAGCGTAGTCATTCAAATTCTCCCAAACATCATCATTACACTGATCAAGTTCCTGCCATAACGTTACCTATTCATTGTATTAAGTAGTAACATCGTGATCATTCTGCTTAGATTTCCAAAGTCGAGTTTTCAACTCAAAAACTTGAGAAGAATTCTCCAGCTCCGAATAAAGATCTCGAACGGCCTCCCAGACATCTTTAATAGTGGGAAAAAATAGGTGAGGTTTTCCAATGGCAAGTTCCATAAACTTGAGGAGCCAAGCAATAACAAGAGAATTTTCGAACTACTATTTTTTTAGATTAGGGTCACCAGCAGCAGGTTTTGATATTTTGCCAGTCAAATGCCCCATTTTGCCTCTGCCATTGATCGCCAATTTTACGGACCGAGCCCACGCGAGATAGTTGTGCCCATTGAGTTTTGTAACCGTGACATAAAATGCCGAATTCTGGAAATAGTAATCGGCGGATACTTGTGTGGGAGGAATATTGGGATTGGGCGGAATGGTTTCGGAAGTACCTAAAAAGCCAGTAGGATTTCTTTGGACGCCAGTCATCGCCGACTTATACGACATCATCAAAAGAAATAACAAAATAGAAAAAGAGCACGAGGCTCTGATACCATGAAGGTTTTTTTAGAAAAAGAATAATCATTCTTATTAAATTTCAAGAGAGACGATTACAAGATAAATAGTAGAGGAAGGCCACCAAATCAAAAAAGCAACAAAATTAGCAAATCAAATCAGCAGATCACTAGGCTAGAAAACAGGAAACAGAAACTCCTAGAATCTGAAATAGTAATTTCAGATTTTATTTGCAAAAAATAGAATTTTCTAATTTGTTCCCTAGAAATCCGACAAGAGATAATCATCAACATTAACTGCGACTTTAATATTTTAAATTTAAAAACCTATATAGCTTTCTCAAAGGAAATATACATATTTAACAACTCCATTTGTCATAGCAGGACCATTTATTTAAATAGTAACTTCAACTGAATAAGCTAATACAATGAATTAATTTAATGTTTACATCTTTGAATAGTATCTTTAGGAATGTACTACACAATCTATATTTGTTTTTTAGATGAAAGTAATTCTCTAAAAGCCACCAAGTGGCACAAGCCAAGTGTGCGACCTGTATGCAAAATGCTAAACCAATGGAAACAGACACCTACTACCCCTAGTCCCTATTAAACCAAACCAAACCAAACCAAACCAAACCTAACTAAACCTTTGTCCCAATCAACTGGGATTGGCTCCCTAGTCCTGTGAGAGTAAAGAGAAAATAATAACAACCCCAATGGAGCATAGAGATACCAAAATACTCAAAAATGTCTTCGTCAAGTTAACAATTTTCTATATACTATGAATACACGACCATCCCTCTCACATCGGTGGCAACACTTACGACTATGGATGATACAACCATAATCACTGTAGATTTCTTCCTCTATAGTATACACATACAAAATCAGACCTGACAAACGATCTGATGCTTATAGTATGTGTCACGCCCGAAACTCCGACTGACGTGAAACACCCACAAGCAACCGAATATAATACCCAACCCGAAAATACACTCTCAAAATAAACCATACATGCATTGTATATAATCGCCAAACGGCTTACATTACACGGCCCCAACGCCAGAAAACATATTACAGCCTACATGTTCAAAACGAGCAAAAAAGAAGACTACAGATCTTCTGCCCCTCCAACAACCCCGGATCAACTTACGTGACTGGTACCTGAAAAATATTTCAAATCCCACACCGTGAGCCAAAACTCAGCAGATACTAAACAACACATGCAATATAAGCAAAACATGCTAGAAAAATGAGGTGCAGTTTTCGACTCTCTTTCAAGCCTTAAAACAGTTAAAAGCGGTTTTAGATCACGACTCATCAGAGCCAGTAAAACAGTTTGGAAACAAGCTTGATAACACGACTCGCACGAGTCCTAAAGATAACAGGTAGATATATGCAGCACATGAATACATATCTAAACCGACTTTCACAAGCCCCGACAAGCTAACTCGTGCAATCCATGCACCATGCCCAATGCACTATGAGCAACGCACCCAACACGTCTCTTCAGGACCTCGTTTTCGTCCTTCAGATTCACACACACGCATCTTTAGGATCACGTTTTCATCCTTCAGACACTCACACACACCGGCATCGTCAGGACCACGTTTCCATCCTTCAGATACACACAAGAATGCATCGTTAGGACCACGTTTCCGTCCCTCCGATTCTCACACACACACACATGCATTGTTAACCAGAGTTAACATATCTCGGACCACGTTTCCGTCCATCGTTAGCCAGGGCTAACATGCATACCAATATCACATAAGACCACATTTCCGTTTTATGTTTCAAAATCACGTAAGACCACATTTCCGTCTTACATTTCAAAAACCACGTAAGACCACATTTATCCTTCACATCATGACGCCACCCGTCACATAACCGACATCCAATCACATGGACAACCAACAACCTACAAAACCACGCCTAACTCAAAGGCCAACACTCAACCCATAAAACCCCAGTTTCTCACAAACCAACACTTTTTCCCAAAAGGGACCACGAGCCCAAACACGCCCAACACGGCCATCACAAACCCATGATGCCCACTCGCGCCCAACATAAACCCAACGGCGAACCACGCACCTAACCGTGCACCACACCCACATCTAACCATACACGCCACTCCCGAGGACGGCATCTAAACAAACACACGAGACCACGACACAACCCCCGAAATTACAACACGACCAACCGAACCCAAAAAGAATACAACAGTATTTCAGTCAATTAACCTCATAACTAATCAATCGAATACCGTTGGGAACCAATTGGAAACCCAAAACCCAACCACCAAACCACAAACAACTAGCCCAGAACCTCAATCGACTGAACCCTAACCCCCAGTCGACTGAAAACACAATAAAACTCCCAAAAACCCAAAACAAAAGCAAGTCAGTCGACTGACCTCCAGGTCCAGTTGATTGAATCCCAAGAACCAAGATCCAGTCGACTAATCATCAAGATCCAGTCGACTGACCTCCCTCGAAAACTGTTTTTAAACCATAGTTTTTGCCTCCAAAACCTTAAATCAACACCTCAAAACTCCAATTAAACACCATCAGACATCCACACGTCTAGGCCTAACACCAAGACCTCAAAAGAAACACCCGACACCCGATTTCATCCACCGAAATCGACGAAAAACGGTTTTAAACCCAAAAATTCAACTTTTAAACAAAATCAGATCTTGCGCAGTTTAACCGGTAAAAATACACACGATTACACGTAGCACCCTTATAAGACATGAGAGTTTAGAATCCTACCTCGGTGAGTTCAAAACTCGACAGCTCGAACCACATGCAAAATCGAGTTTCGCCAGAATGAAATTATGTCCGAATGGATGCGTAAACCACGACACCAACAAGAAGAATCGACTGTTGGATCGTCGAAAACCGAGCCCCGAGCCCCCAAAAAGTTAGAGAGAAGGCAGAGAGAATGGAAAAAACTTAGTGGAGAAGCTTTGAAAATATTTTTTGAAAATATCTAACTCCAAATATTTATAAGCCTCCAAAATATCTTTTTTTTTTGAATTTTTTAAATTCGCACCGCAAAGCCCCACGGCCCCGGAAGCCAACCCCGCATGCATATCTAACTCCGATCATGTATCTAAAAAGTATATAAACATGCAAAACCGAAAACGGGAAACACACGTCGAAAAATGCCAAAAAAAAAAACGAGTCAGGGTCTCACAGTATGTCATGCATTCTATAGGATTTTCCACACAATTGTAAAATCAAAAAAAATGCTTTCAACTGTGGACTGTTAGTTGGACCTATCACCTATGTTACCAAGGGCTATACAAGACTCATGTTAAGCCTAAGTGCAGTTTATCTATTGTTAAGTTAGGGATGTTATTGTATTTTTGGTATGCTTGTCTCATTATATAAATAATAGTGATAAGAAAGCTAACCGTAATTTTTTGAGGCTCACTCTTTTCGTCGTCAGAATAATCCTTTCTCCTATTCTCTCTCAACTCTCTCCTATTGTTCTTTGTTCATACATCAATCTTAACATGGTATTAGAGCAAAATTCTAAGTAATTGTGATTTCTCATTTATTTTTTATTTTTTTTCTTATTTTTCGTTATTGTAAATAATAATAAATAAAAAAAATTCTTCCAAAGATGATAAACTGGTTCTCAGAATCCATGTCATGATTTTTCCATTTTTTTCCTAGCATGTTTGATAATTTTTTGGAATTTTCGGCGCCGATCAAATTTTTTTCCAAAATCCATTATTGCGGCTGTTTTTTGGTTCAATCGATGGTCGTTTCTACTCCCATGGGTGCCGATTAGGGTTATCCACAGCTCTACAAGGATCGAATCAACTCTATTGTTTAGTTTTTAGTTGATTTCGACTTGCGGCTAGGGTTTGTTCAACCTTTGCTTCCTTTTTGTCGAGTGTTCCCATCTTTTTCGATCTGTTCTGGTTCTTAAAGGGGCCAACCAGTGGCGCTTCAGTGTGTTCAGCCTTTGATTCATGACAGACTCGCCTAATGGTGTTTGAAGGGTCTTTTGCCCGGGTTTCCACCAGTTTTGCTTCAGGGTTTGTTTCACATACTCCAATCCGGTATGGTTCTTATCTATCGTTGCTCGCCTCATGATTCTGTTCTACTTTGATTTGCATTTGTTCCACCGGTTCTTGCCTTTGTTTGCCTCGTATTGCTTGTTCTTGTTTTTTCCGTGACCATGTCGGATACTGAAAAGCTTTCTAGTGGTACTGAGGGTACTGGATTGATTCGTTTAGGGACCCCCTACTGATAGTCCATCCCTTCAAATCAGTCCTGTCAAGTTAGATGGCAGCAACTATTTTATTTGGTCTCGTGCTTGCAGTTTAGCCATTGCTGCTCGCGGTGTCTCTGTGTATATCACTGGTGAAACTCTACAGCTAACAGTTGTTGGGTCATCTCGCACCCGGTGGATAGAGGAAAATGCCTTGTTATGTCATGGCTACTCCATTCTATGCAGCCCTATATTAATCGCAGTTTTTTTACTTCTGGATATTACACATAAAATTTGGTTCGTTGCTGCCCAGACTTATTCCTAGATAGGCAATGATGCTCAGCTCTATGAATTGAGAAAGAAACTCCGTGGGTTATATCAGAAAGATCAGTCGCTAGCTCAGTATTTTATAGAGTTGACCAATTTGTGGAACGAGATAGATTATTATTAGGATTTTCATGCCATTTGTACTACTAATGCTATAGCTTTTTAGAGAATAATAGAAAATAAGCAGGTGTATGATTTCTTTGCCGGCCTCCATATTGACTATGATCTGATCCGTGTCCAGATTTTGGAACGAGATCCGTT